>LBNU01036540.1:171818-188240 GCA_014162995.1 Artemisia annua | reverse complement strand
CGTCTTGTCCGCCATCCAGTGAATGTTCAAACATTCCCCGAGCCCATCCTTTACATGGCTGACATTGTTGACCACTGGGAGGGTTCCCCGTTGAAGCCTGAAATAGAATGTGATGGACAAAGTATGTACACTCGTATTTAAATAAATTTAATGGCTTATCTGATGATATTTATCTTTTTTCTTTCTTTTTGTAGAAATGTCATTCCGAAACTTTGTTGTTGCCGGTGGTGCCAAAGAGGCGAGCTTCCTTCCAAAGGATCCCAACGAAGTCAGCTATGGTGTTGGCTCGCCCTCCGTTTCAGTCAACAACCAGGAGGGTGATGCACAAATTATTGAGCCCATAGCTTCTGTCCAACCTACCAAGCCTTCAAAAGCATCGAAGCTGGTAAATGTAGAGGAAACTTCTCAGTTGGTAGAGAATGTTGTTGAATCCGATGACCCTCCCTCCGAGGATGATCAGGTAACCATCATTGGTTCATCATCTGGCATCGCTGACAGGGTGTGAAACAGAAAGGGTACAAGTTCTAAAGCAGTGAAGGCTACTCCAAAGAGAAAGTTGGTACTACCGACCCCTTCCACCAGGAATACTAGCCAGAAGGGTCAGCTTACCTCTCAAAAGGCTGTTGAAGTTTTGCATGAGAATGAAGACATCCATGGTAAGCACATGTGCTATTATTTTATCAGGAGTACATTTATGCACCTTCTAATTCATTCTATACTATACAGGTCTTTCCAATACCAAAGAGCTTCCCAACGCTTCGGCCTGCCATCGCCTTGTTGAGCACATCACTCCTGCTAGTTGGAGGGACACTTTAGCTAGTATGCCCATTGAGGAGTTGTGTGATTTGCATGATAAAAGCTATACAAGACAGGCTGTGGAGGACAATCATCTGAATGCTCGCACAAGGGAGGTGGTGCGGACTCTCGCAACTGCTAGGGAAAAGATGGATGCCATTCTGGCACGGGAAAAGAAGAAGGATCAAGAGTTTTTGGAGATTCAGGCCAAGTGCGAGGAGGCATTGAGGGATCTTGAGAAGAATCCCCTTGTTCAAGACCTCCGTGCTGACATCACAGACTTGGAGAAAGAATTAGAGAAGGCTCAATTAGAATGTAAGAAGCTGCGAAAAGAGGAGGCAAAGGTTGTAGGCTGCTGTGAGGGCTACAACAGAGGTTGCGGGCTGCTACAAAAGCTACCATAGAGGATGCAAGCTGCTAAAAAGACTACCATAGAGGTTGCAGGCTGCTACAAAGGCTGCCACTGAGGTTGCAGGTTATTGCGAGGGCTGCAACAGAGGCTACGACAAAGGTCACAAAGATTGCCATAGAGGTTGTTGAATTCGACCCTTCCTCTTAAAATGAACCCAAGAGGCTCCTTTTTCATAGTTCGAACCCAAACAAGGGCTCTTACGAAGGCCATTGAACCTTCTTCGTAAAGTGAACCCAAACCGAGGCTCCTACGAAGGTTATTGANGCTCTGTTTAAACCCGACAAAAGCTATTGAAATGGTAAACATAAAGTTTGTGGTTGGAGGAAAATCTCGTGATGAGAGATAAAAGTGAAGATTTCAGTGGTGTTTCCATGTGGTAACAAGGATGTAGGGAATTGTGGTTGAATTCGACCGTTATTTATGGAAAACGGTTATTTGACTCGGAAAAACGGGACTTATTGTTACGTATCCCACGGATGGCGCCATTGATTGTACAAAAAGTTGCACATACCAGGCCGTCAATGGTGATTAACGGAATTAGGGGTGATGGTGGTGATGCCGAGTGCAAGATAACCTGAAAATAAGAAATAGAAGACACTACGTTAAGTGATTGCGCAGGGGTGGGACCCTGCGAACCACCTCCGGCGTGTGAATAAGTATTTAGTATGATAAGTTTAGTGAAATTCGTAGTAAAGTAGAGTTGTAGAGATTGCATACCAGATTCTCAATCCGTCCAAGGCTATTTATAGGGATGAAATAACTTTAGAGAGTGTTTGCACAATTTTCGGAGATCATGGGGGCGTCCCATGACGTGTGGTGACCACTAGGGCTTAATGTCCCACTTCTCCTAGTTTAGCGAGGGATCTAAAGAGAAAGAGAGGATGTGGGTAAGACTTGGTCTTAGCGATATTCTGTCTTGGCACATGCTCCGTCCTAAAGACTTATCGAAGGATACCTCGAAGGGCTTAGTCCTTCGATTGGCGAACTCCCATTTGGTAACCAGATCATAGGTGACTAGTTTTACGCCAAATAAAGTTTTAGGAGGCTGTCCAGAGCCTTCGATTATGTAGGTTGCGATCAGACTCGAGGGGGAGTCCTTCGACCTGATTGGAGGGTACATCATCAGGAAGCATTTTGGACGTTTTTGGAGCATAAAAGTGAAGAAAACGACAAAGTCAAGAATCCAAGCTGGAAAAAGTACCTGACGACGTCAAGCACCACAAGGTGACGCTGTCACTCATTGATGAAGAGGTGGATAGTTACTTTACACTTGACAGCCCAAAAAATTTTGAGTTATTTACACGTGACGGCGTCACGTGTTATTTCACCAAGAGCGTCTAGTGTTAAATCAAAGAGAGACGGCCCAGAACCCAAACCAACCAGACGGCGTCAAGAGTAGATCTAGGCAATCAAGAAACCCTAACACGGCGAGGTGACGGCGTCAGGACCCAAAAGGTGACGCCGTCACCATTGTAAATCTATATATAATTTTCGATTTATCATTCATTAAGAGAGGACTTTTGGCAGGAACTTAGGGTACGAACCCTAGTCGACTTTTGCAGCTATTTTGAGGTTTCAAACCCTCTTTTCTTCCATGTTTAATTAAAGATAAGTTATCCTTTAATCATTCAATATGTCTATGTGTTGTTTGATTATATTGTATGCTTTTCTTTCCTTTAACATGCTAGGCTAGGTTTGTTTGTGTTTGCTTAGGTCTAATGAAACCTAGTTATTGATTATTCATTGATTGGTTTGTTATTAATTGTTGTGGGTGGATGTTTATCGATGTTAGGCTTAAGAAAACTGGCAATACTCCAAATGGTAATATGCTTGAACGTCTTAAGAAACATGAATCGGATGTGTACTACAGTTAATTGGTTGTACTTAATGCATAAGTCACTGTTTATCATCCCTATGATTGGGCGCTTTACGTGTCGTTGTAGGAGGAGATAAGAGCTTATATAGTTGGGGAAGATTGTACACAGCCCCACGAATGGTTTTAAGACTGTAACCGACATCCACACAATTGTAGCAAACCTATCAATCAATAAAAGATAACTAGGGAGTAAGGAAACCTAAGTAAACACGTTTGTCTCCATATTAAAAGTCTCTCACATTTATTTTCTTGTTATTTTATTTTTATTGCTTTTGTAGTTATTTGGGTTAGTTGACTAGCAACTAATTCCGCCCACTCTTCCTATAACCGGGATTTTTACTTGCTTTTCTTAAAATATAAAAATACAAAAAGAATCATCCCTCACCTCTAGACCTAGTTGAATCCATTTCAATCCTAACGAACACTATTCCCCAAGTAGAACGATCAATCCCCCGGTACTTGCCACTACACTATACTACATCGGTCAGGTACACTGCCTGGTGGGGATTGCAAGCTTCTCAAGATCCCTTGAGAAGTAAAACCTTTTGCAAGGTTGCAAAACCACGCATCAGCGGCGCATGATAGAATTACATGCAGCGGATTCTTCAAAGTCAGGCAATGGTCTTCGAATTCATCTAAGTATGATATTGCAGCGTATCTGTTGAGAGTAATACGGCGCATCTTCTGGATTTCAGTAGCATCTTGCCAGTTTTGCTCTATAATTCGTCCAAAATCACCAAGTTTCACCAATTGCTTGTTTTTACCTGAGAATTACTAAAGTAAACAATTAAGTATCAATTCTCATAAATAATATAATAAAACAAGTCAAATAAATAGGATAAATGATGACAATAATATGTACTTATTTGATGTCATCAGATATCCACCATCCCGCCACTCTTGTTCAGCCCGTTCTTCTTCTTCTTCAGATAATTCCATTATTTCTTCTTCGTCTAACATTCCCCCACCAGCTACCCCATCCCCATTCCCATAAACTGTATCGTTGTGGAAAACCTTAACTAAGTTTTTCTTTGTAATGTTAAGATAATGGAGTGAATGGTGTGATCAATTAGGAGAAAACACTGAAACGTTATGATGAATCACAGCAGCTCCTACATGAATATCCTTTCCATAACCCCACCCCCTCCTAGTTAATGATTTTGTGATGTATTGCACCAAACATTGAACCTGAGAGATCTTTGAGAGTTACTGTAAGATCGCTAAGGGCATTTGGAGTACACGACTTGATTATAGCAATAACTTGATCAACTTTACCCTTATTGATAAATCTCTTGATATCACCTAAACATCCAAACACAACCCCCCATTAACATTCACAAACTCAACCGCGCTAAGCCATGGCACACGTGTAAAATCCTCATCCTCACCCACATCCTAAACAACTTTCCTAATATACTCTTGTGTCAAAATTACACACTCCTGCCCACCTTCGCTAATATCTGCTTGTTTACGATGCTTAGCCAATTGAACAATACCAGCAGGACCGGGTATTATCCTAACCTCCTTTTCAGGGTCGTGTGATGAATGTAGGTTTTCCAAGGTGGGGGTTATGTCACGACTTTGGTGATGGTTGTTGTAGGGACGGATGAGGTTCTTGAAGTTATCGGATTTATCCATTTCGTATTGAAGAAAATGAGGGTAAAATAGTCATTTCACACGGCAGTTAACGGGATTTCTTAACGAGCGTTAGCCAAAAAACCATTTTTGCATGAACAGTAAAACGCCAAGGACATTATGCGCAGAAACCCGAAAGGTTAGGAACATGTTTTTAAAACTTTTTTTTTTTTATTAAAACAGTATTTGCATTTTTGGGCTTTTTTTGCAGTTTACTCAAAAGAAAAGGATCTTTGACAAACACCCCCTAACCAATATCATAGTTGGTGGCATATGATATTTTGAGACACGCAGTAGACCGAGTAAAAACCTAGAGAAAGAAAAAGAAAAAACAATAAAAAAGAAATGACTAGTGAGATCTCACATCGGAAGACATCGTTAGGGTTTCTGTTATTACTTTCATTACTTTCAACACAATTCATCTCAGGTTCGTTTCTCACATCTCATCTATGTTTAATTCTGTTTTCTATGATGTCTATTTCATGTGTATAAAATGTATTCTAGGCATAATTTTGTTGACCTAAATTGTTACGGCTTAGTGTTTTTATTGAGGATAGGTGGGAATTATGAGCTAATGAACTTTTCAAAGAATTTGGCTATGTTTGGCGAGCGTTTACCCTTTTGATACAGATACAGCTATATTACCAAACGATTTTATAAAAATAAAAGCTACGGTGGTTTTATAAAACAAGACGTACTGCTAACTGCTAGGTTTGCCAATAGGATGTCCGTATGGAGAGGAATTTGATAGTTTTGGAGTTCAGCGGTGTTTTGCTTTTGGTCAAGTAGTCGTTCTGGTCATAGGATGGAGTTTCTGTACTTACATAGATTTTTGTCGATGTTATCTGTTTGTTATATTTTCTAGCTTTAGACCAAAATTTGGTGTAGCAAGTGTTCGTGCCTCTTAGAATTGGCGGGAGTGCGGGACTATGACATAAGCTATGTGAAAGAATATCCGAGTGGCATGACCTGAGAAATTTAATAGTCCCGTATCAAATATAACGCTCATTTTCAAACCAACTTGTCTACATGTGGATAAAAATTGTTTTATGTTGGTTATCTTAACTTAGAAACCGCAGGACGATCTTTTATTGCTAACCTAATGTATGTACAAACATTCTGTTGTTGAATAATGTTTATATATGGGTTTGTAAATTTGCATTTTAACGCCTACTGGTAAGTTCATAATGGATCATTATTTGCTTACCAAATGACTAGTAAGATCTCACATTGGACATCGTTAGGGTTTTTATTATTACTCTCCTCATCTTCCTTGAAATTAATCGCAGGTGCATTTCTCATATCTCACATTCATTGCAAGCTCTACTTTTCAGTAGTTTACTTTTGTATATGTTAATTTCCTCGTTCTATGACGTCAATTTCATGTTAATTGGTGTATAAATTTCTCTCATAAAGCTTTTATTTATCGTTTTTGTTGCTAGTTATGTGTGTTTCCCTAATTTGTGATATCAGGGTTAAGTTTGAGTTGTGTTGATGTTTTGTGTTGCTATTATTAAATTAAATGTGGAATATTGTAATAGTAATAGGAAGAAATGAAAGAGGATCGGATCGAATGTTACTCGTGTAGACGATTTCATATGGTTTTCGGTTTTTTATATGTTTTGAGGATGTGATACCTAATGAAGGTTTCAATATTGTAGTGATAATAGGTATGGAGTGAGTAGGGTATCTTTGACTTTTTCATTTGTCAGGACTAAGGAACAATATTTTGCTTTTGGTCAATTAGCCTGTAGTAGTATTCTGGTCACTGTAGTAAATTTTCTGTACTGATTTACAATTCTGGGCAGCAAGCAATTACGGACCCTAGAATAGATTTTGAAGGTGATTGTGCAGTTGCAGAGGATTACAAAAGAGGTTATGGGAAAGAACATATGAGTAGCGTTAGATATGAGATGTTCAGTTTATATGACATATCTATATTTTTCACTCTCTTAGGTGCTTAAAAAGATGTTTATAATGCATATTTTTAACCTTTGTGTGTCTAGTTTTGAATACTACTATTTTGAGGTTTGTTTTCTCAACATATTAAAGGATAATTATATGTTACCAAATGTATATGTAAACTTTTATTGTCTAGTAATTTTAGGTTATGGGTTTGTGAATTGGCCATTCAATGCAAGCTAGTGAGTTGCAATCAGCTTTCATTTAATTCTTGAAGTTTGGTAGGGGGTAGCAAATATTTATGGCTCTTAGAATAGATTCCAAAGGTGATTACGCATTGCTAGGACTGTATGTTGCACAAAAGAATATTCGAGGAGCATTAGATAAGTACTTTAGTAGTCGCGTATAACGCTTATCTTCTGCCTAACATGTCAGCTTACGGATAAAAATATTATAAGTTTGGCTTCTTAACTTAGAAATTGTAGGATCTTCATTTGCTTACCGAATATATATGCAAACATTATATTGTGAAATAATATAAAGTTATGGGTTTTTGAATTTGTGTTTTAATGCATACTAGGCAATTACTAGCAATTTGCAACTGAGTTACTTTTATTTTTTGAAACTACAATTTATTGTGCCTGGTTGCCTTGCTGGCCTGCCAAGAAGTTGTATAGGTATCCTCCAGTTAATTTATTTTGTTTTTGCTTTATATTATTATCAGGCCTGTCAGATGATTTAAAGTCACCAAACGAGACAAAAGCTGATGTTCATTCTTCTTCGCGGAGAATGAGTGGCTCTACGGTGCTCATAATAGCCATCGCAGTTGCAGCAGTTGTGGGTTTATCATTTGTTCTTTTCAGGCTATGGCAAAAGAAAAAACGTGAAGAGCAGTATGCTCGTCTGTTAAAGCTGTTTGAAGAAGATGACGAGCTTGAGCTTGAACTTGGCCTTCGGGACTGAGCTGGTTGATTTAGTGAAGGTAGGTTTCCTACTGGTATCGTCCTATACTCCTATATATGTTTCCTAAATTTCTCATCAAACGCGCACTATGATTAACTTTGTTTATTACCTTACTCTATAGATATCTAGCTTGTAGTATGATTGACTGTGTTTATTACCTCACTCTAAAGATATTAACGGTAATAATAGCCTAGTCTGAAATGGCAGTATTGATGATTTTGGATATATGATTACTTTATTGGATGTGGTCATGCTGTATATCGAGGGTATGTGGTCAATGCAGGATAAGTCATTTTAGTCAAGGTTCTACTGCAAATCAATGTGATTCAAGTGTGAATCTGAAGGGATAGATGGCATGTCTAGTGACTGTAAGGGGTGACAACTTTTTTGTGAACATAGGGAAAGATGAAAGTATTTAGAGCTAACATTGATATCATATCCTTAGGTTTATTACGTTACTAAACACGCAAGCATATACAAGAATGGACAATGAAGTGCAATAAGAAAACTTTTGCATGTGGAGATCTTGCATTCTTGCCATTCATGTTTATCCTTATTCCTTAGTACTTGCTAGTTCCTTCTAAGGTCCTTTAGTTAACATATATTGCAAAGTTGAAATTGTAGCCACTTGTGTCATACCCAGATTTCAGACCATCTGTTGTTCTTTGGTTTTCCATAAGTTATAAAAGGATATACGTATATATGAGATAGAATACTTCTTGAGTTATGTAGAATGAACTTTATCGGCAAAAGTCTGATTACAACTAAGTTATGACCAATAACTTGGCAAGCGGCTAAGTAGGAAAACTCGAATGGGATTCTTGTTGTTACTCGTCATAAAATCAAGTCAATGAATCCATTTAATTTAAAAAGTATACTGCTTCAAATGGGAATTTACCAAAATCTAACAGGTATTCCTTATATAAGAATTTATTTGTCAACAAGGTCCGGTACATACTAAGATTGCTAAAGTAGTTATATAGCCATATGACATGAATTATGTACAAAGGCTTTCTCTCGTCAGTTAGTGATATTAATCGTTTTTATTACCTCACTCTAGAGACTACTGTTGCACACATCTCATTCATTAAAGTCTGAAATGGTGGTGAGTATAGTTTTGGAGATAAGATTACTTGATTGGGTGTGGGTGGGGTAACATCTACATATTCCCTCCATCTTTTTGTTATATTCAGAGGGTATGTGATCAATGCAGTTGAAGTGGTCTTAGATATGGCTCTATTGCAATTTGATATATGACATGTTCACTAGACGAACTGGCTAAGTGACATCTTTTCATGAGTATAGGAAATCACTTCATGACTATGTGCTATCAAATTTTTGGGTTTAATACATTACCAAGCACGCATATATGAGACTCAATCACAAAAAGGAAACTTTTGCATGTGGAGATCTTGACATTCATGTTTATACTTAGTACTCGCTAGTTGTTACCAACATTGTTACCAAGCACGCATGTATTTCATAAATTGATATTATTATTCTGATTCGGCATCCACAGCCACTTGGGTTATATCAATGTTTCAAACAGTTTGTCATTCTTTGGTTTTCCGTGAGGTAAAAAGGAATATACATACATGAGATAGAATATTTTATGTAGAATGTCATTTATAGACCGAATTCTCTAGTACAACTCAATTATGACCAATAACTTTGGAGAGATTTTGGCTAAGTCAAATGCGTTCTTGTCGTTACAAAATCATGTTAATGAATCTATCTATTTATAAGCTTATACTGCTATCGAACAGGAATCTGTCGAACTCCAGATGAAATGAAAACATAGGTAGTCCTTATATAAGATTTTGTTTTGTCAAAATGTACAGGTTGGGTACAAACCATAGATTGCTAAAAAAGTTACAAAGCCCAATAACATGAATTTTAAAAAGGCTTCATTTCGTCAGTTATAACAACGATACACAGTCTTGATACTTTTTATCTAGTACATTTATTTACTACATACGATTTTGTGATCATGAAATAACTCCACTATTATTTGGCTTGGTGCAGGTGTAAATGGCAGTTCTGGATCGGAACAATGGTTCCAGTAGCCAAAAGTAGAAAATGTAGAGATGCCATACATGTTGGTGAATCTTCTTACTAAAATTTGTATTGATATGACAAAAACACATAACTTCTCTTTCTTCCCCTCATTTGACATATTCTTTCTCCTCCTGTCTCGTCATAGGGAAAGATCGTTATTTTGTGTGAAATATTGCAACTGTGCAATATTGAAGTTGATAAAGGCTTGTAAGTCTGGTTCTTGTGATTGAAATGTAATATCGGAAACTAGTGGGTGATTATGTATATACATATTGTCACCCAGTTCAATGACGTCGTACTTTTGTAGCTCCCTGTTCTATTGTCCGTGCCATATAGACTTAGAACATTGTAACTGACATATATTCTTGAACCACTTATAGACTGTTACAAAATCATTGAGTCATATAAAGTCACGTAGAGGTTAGATCTGTGTCTTCTAGGATGGTGAAACACAAAACCTGGATACAATATGTTTTTGGTTATGTTTAAAAAAAAATGTTTATGGACTACAGATACAATTACTGGAAGTTTAATCATGTTTCAAGACATGGAGAAGAGAAATATAACAGCATAAGATAAGGTTAGAATAGAAGTGTGCAGGGTATATATGGTTTAATGTGAAGAAACCTGGATATATAGTCATGTTGATCTTTGAAAACATACTATATGGAATGCAAATGAAATGTTATTAAGGATCAGCATGACTGCATATAACGATTAATCAAAGATTATAGTATCGTAATTTTACATAACTAGGATCTACATATGTTCTGTGAACAAGGTGCTATATGCGTGCTGTGAACGGTGAACATGAGATGGGTATTTGCGCACGGGTTTGTACGTGATGAGGTTCACACACCTTTACGAAATTACACAGCAAGCTAGAAGCAAGTAGTTGCAACTCTAAATAATAGGGGAGCTATTGGACATGTATCCAACTAGTTGGAGGCTAGTGTGCGGTATAGAGAACAGTTGCCTAGGTTTCTTAGGGGTGTGTCAACGTTACTAAAGGTCTATTTGGTTTGTTAGGGCCGTTTGTTTTGTTACTGGGTTTAGAATGGGATTTGGATTTGGGAAATGTGTGAAAGAAAAAATAAAAAAGATAAAATGTATGATTGTAATAAAAATTGTTTGGTTTAATAGATTGAGATTAAAAATTTTATTACTTTTTAAATATAAAAATGAAAATTTGTGGTTAGAACTAGCTTGAAAATGCAAGATAGTACAAAGTTGTCAGGAACACAAAGTGCTTTTCTTAAAACCCACCACATGAGCCCAGATTAAGTTTTTGCGATCATTCATTACTTGATTACCCAATCTATGTATCAAACTTGTTTTATCCTGGCTCATTCCATTCTTGTAGGTCAAAACTCACGTAACAAACAACGCCTTAATGGATTCGGATTCGGATTCGTATTTGGATTTGCATTTGGTTTTGGTATAGGTTTTAGATAAAAATAGGAGAGAGCAAATATATAATTGAAATATTAAAACATGAAATATATAAATATATATTTATAACATTGAATAAATTACATTATGATCTCTTGTGTATTCTTATATGTTATATAGTTATATTACTTTATGACTTTGTGTATCGGAGTGTGTATATTTTTGTTTTGTCTTCACTGTATATTTTTGTTTTGTCTTCACTTCTACTTGTCAACTGCCGCAAAGTAATTAAGGTATATTTTTGTTATGTCTTCACTTCTACTTGCCAACTGTGTATTGGAGTGTGTATACTTTATGACTTTGTGTATTGGAGTGTGTATATTTTTGTTTGAGCAAATTTTCGTAGATGCTCTTCAACCCTAAGCTTCAGGAGACTCCGCGGCAGTTCCTTCGTCTTGTAGGCTGAAATAAGAGAGAACACTGTTAGCTCGCCCCGGGTTTTTAGTCCGAAACCAAGCTCCGGCGTGAGAGTAAGTACTTGGTATAAGTGAGTAATAAGTGGCAAGTAAAAAGGAGTAATAGTATAGTAGAGAGAAGGTTGTATCGGAGTGTGTGTGTGTGTAAAGGGGATTCCTGTTCATGTGTATGAATAGTTACTTTTATACTACATGTGATTAGCTCCATGACAAAAGCCTTGTGGAAGCTAGGTTGTCTTCTAGGTGCAGCACCTAAAGCGCTAATAAGCACCAGGCTTGGTCTTAGGGGTCAAAGTTGTCTCCATGTTAGTTTGTGGACCAAGCGTCTGTGGATCTGCGCTATTCGTACGTCATCGTACTACGTATGTCAGTTGCCAATGTACTAGCTCTGATGGTCAGTGTACTAACTCCGATGCACGCACTGCTCCGTCGTTATGCTTCCTGAGAATGCACTGCTTTCGTTGCTATGCTTCTTGAGCAGGCACTGCTCCGTCATTGAGTGAATGTATTTTAGAAATATTAAAGACTAATTGTGATTATCTCCTCCCAAGTATCTGGAGGAGACCATACCTCATCATGTTCCTCAGTCTAATATCAAGTATTGTCAAAGAGTTGGTACTAGAATTTGAAAGAAAAAAGTTTGTCTGGCAGCTCGAGTTACTTTCTCCGGAACACTCATATTTATTTTTAAAGTTATTTCTACCGCACCAAAATCGTGCAAAAAAAATAAAAAATAAAAAATAAAAATCAAAATATATAAGAAGTTTCGTTGTTGATGTATCATTTTCCAAGCTTTGTGTAACTAATGATATATCTAGACCAAAGAATGGGTATGTCATGGGCTTATTAGGCCCATGTCATCAAAGCCTAGTAAACCTTGTGCTTACTTGAGTAGTATAAATACTACTTTTACTTCTCATGATTACCTCACTTTTTCTTACTCTAAGAAATTTTACCCACGCCATCTTTGGTTCCCCTTCGGAGTTCCATATATAAAAAACAACAAGGTGTTTGGTTCGAATAACTAGTCCCAAATCAAGGGAGCTCTCATTCGGATCTCCATTTATAAATCCTATAGATGGTTTTGATCAGAGAACTATTCACAAGTCCATCTAGGCCTCACATTTACAAGCCCACTTAGAAATCCCATAACATATCATTTTAAACCTACCTTGCTTTTTTATACTTATGTAATTGTTCCGCCTCAAGGTTTTGTTGGAAGGGAATTTGGCTTTGTGGGTTTGTTGTGAGAGGATATCCATCGAAGGTACTTGGGAGAGATCTCCCTCGTAGGAGTTTTCGGGTCTCAATCAGAGATTTGTTTGCTCGCGATTAGAGGTTTGATATGTGGGTTTTGATCTTGGGTACCGCAATCGAAGGTTTTAGTTGGTTTCTTCGTGCTTGAGGTTTTGTCACGAGGAGATCTCCATCAAAAGTAACTTGAGGAAGATCTCCATCAGAGGTATTCGAGGAAGATCTCCATTGGAGGTATCCACTTCTCTTTGTTGTTTTACTATTTTTTCTCCTTTTGAAATGTTTGACCAACAATAATTCGTGTGACTAACTCCCTCCTTCGTAAAAAGAATTTAGCATATGTATCTTGTTTATATTGCCATCTTGGTACTTTTGCTTTTAGTGTGAAATACACACAAATTGATATATTGTTATGATAAAACTTAGCTTTATCTTGCCAATAGTTTAATACTCATCTTGAACTTTTCAAAATAATTTGGTTTTGGGAACTGGTGTTCCAACCGATTACAGATACACTATGAAAATGACATTTTACATGACAAGTATAAACATAAAAAACTTATACTAACCACAATGTCTCGATCGGAGGACCCTTGCACTTTGTTTTGTGTCACCTGGAATTCTTCAAAAACAATATATAGGAAATGTCAATATCCAGTAGGCGAAATGAATGGAGCATGTATTGGGTCAAGTGTTAGTATGGGTAGATCTATTGACAACTTTTTGTCCATGCCTTTAACAAAATACACCTTGTATTACGTAGTATTAGCTACTCGTAAAGCTAAACTAGGATATTTCACTAGCTCCATTATTGAGACAAGAACTATGGAAACCAATAAACTTGGTCAGGCAAGTCATTTGCCATTAACTAAATATACATATTTTGTCAATATTTTAAATGTCTATATAAATAACAATTTATTTATAATGATTAAAGAGACAATAATGAATTGGAGGAATAAATGCTACTACATTTAAAGTCCAAATAATATTACGTTAGCCACCAGTGTGAAAGTACTTTTTGCACGCATGTAGAAAATACTTGATAGCCATTATCATGAGCACTAGTCCGACATGAGTTATATGAGGCTCATCAAAGATAATATAATGACTCTTTGCTTGAGTGATGCTATACGCACCATACTTTATTTTATTCTCCGAATAATATATCATAAAGTAAAAAAAAATGATTTTTAACTTTTTTACTTGAATGTTTGTGCAGAATCATAGTAGGGTTTCGACCGGAGATTTCTTTTAGAAGAGAGTGTCGTTCGGAGAGGGTTTCAACCGGAGAGGGTGTTACTCAGTCAGAGGTTACTTTACCCACGTTACCCGAACGTCATAACTTTTGAGGTTCACATTATATCTCACCTTTCATCTCATGGCTAATAAGAGGGATATGGATGTCATTACTTCTAAGTTAAAGTACGACGAACTTAGAGACATGATTCTCACGTATGATATCAATTTAGATTTGAATTCCCGTATACCCGACCCGGATTTCCGGATGACAGACCTTCCAAAAGATGCCATAGGTACATACACTAGGATATTTGATTCCTCAAGTGTTAGGATCCCTTCTCCTCGTTCCTGTTAGCTGTGATTAACTACTTTAAGGTTCATATCTCCTAAATAGTTCCTTTTTAAACAAGGTGATTACTTTCGAGGTCCTATGCCACTCTTTGCGCATAGAGCTGACCGTTACTTTGTTTCGGGTGTTTCAAACACTGTCCAAAGCTAGACATTGGTTCTCCTTTTTTGAACGTAAAGCACCCGCACCCGTATGTATGGAGGACACTAAGACCGGGCTAAAGGATTGGAAACATAAGTTTTTCTTGATAGATAGGAGGGCTATCCCGGAGTACATGCCCTAGAGACATCCAGATTCATGTGTTGCGGATGATGTTCCTACTACAGGTTTTAGTCAGAATGAGGTTGGCTTATTGAAATCTAAGATTGTAAGGCTTCGTGATATTCCTAAAGGGGTGTTAGTCCTATTCGGGCTTAGTAGGGTGTGGCTTGATCCGATGTGTGATCCCCTGTTGAGGCGCCATAATGATACTGGTAGGGGGTCTATTTTTTTTTGAGTGTTATGATCTCTTTATTTTATTTTTTGTAATATCTCTAATAGAAATTACTTTTGCAGATATGACTATCCATGACTTTCTTCTTATGCCTTCATTGGATAGTAGCAAGGTACGGGAGGAGCCACATGGTCTAGGTACTTCCATACTACAACGAGTTGTTAATAGGACTACTCAGCCTGTTCCACAGGGAACTGCTATCCCAGGACCTGCTGTGGAGGAGACTATTGCCACCCGGGCTGACCTTGGGATGGTTGCAAAGGCTAAGAACACGGCCAAGCGAAAAGCCTCTACTCAGCCGGAGGTGTCTACCAATGCAACCAAGAGGAAGGTGGTAATCAAGAAGAACTCCAAAGTAGGGTAAGTGGACGAGCAGCTACGATTCACTCTGAGCTACCCGAGGAAGTCAACAAAGGTAAGTTCCTAAACGTTATACCTTTTCGAACTTTTGACTCACGAACCGGACTAGACGTGATCCATCCTCCTATTATTCTTCCAACAAATAAGGAGGTTTTTGATGCTCCTCATGCCAAGTCCTCAGTGACTTTGAGGGAGACCACTCATTCAGGCTCAGAGGAGCTCCTGGTAAACTCCTTTTCTCATATTACCTTACTAGACTTTTGTATTTCCTAGGTTTTTATTTTTTTTTCCTTTTCTCACTCTTTTTGCATGTACTACCACAGTTAGCCATCCATCCGCTAATGAAGACATGCATGATCTTGCTATTAATGAAGACATGCATGATGTTGCTATTGATGAAGACATACATGATGCTGCTACTGATGAAGACATGCTTGATGTTGCTACTGATGAAGCCATTCACGATCACGACGTTGAGGGGAACCCGAATCATGGTTCTTATGGGATTGCAAATGAGAGTGGGAATGGTGGATATGATCAGTCGTTGATTATTAATGGTGTTTATTATAAGCTTGTGAGGGGGAGCACCGACGGAGATAGACTTGAGAGGAATTTACTTCCCCTTGCTCCTAGTCCTTACTACATGTCTTATCCTCGTGACAAGGGTTCTAGCAGTCATCCTCCTAAGTGTATAGAGGCAGAGTGGGACTGTGTTCACCATACTAGCCTTGGACTTCTGAACAAAGAACTCTTCAGGGATCCTGAAGTTTGTAAGACTGTTATTGAAAGAGTGCCCACACCATCAGAGCAACTGATGCGCGTGGATTGCAACACGCACTACGTTTTACCTCTCGAGGGATCTCGAGAAGCTTGCAATCCCCACCAGGCAGTGTACCTGACCGATGTAGTATAGTGAAGTGGCAAGTACCGGGGGATTGATCGTTCTCTCACAGGGAATAGTGTTCGTTAGGGCTAAAGGCTACTCTAATCTAGGTCTAAGCGTGGAGGAAGATTCTTTTTGTATTTTTATATTTTATGAAAGCAGTAAAATCTCTGGTTTTGGAGGATAGGGCAGAATTAGTTGCTAGTCAACTAACCCAAGTTATCTACTTCTAAGCTACTTATATTTTTGTATTTTTTTGTTTTAGAGGAAATCGGTGGTGGAGAATAGTGTTTACTTAGATTTCATTACTCCCTAACTATCTTTTACCATGT
>LBNU01036540.1:135080-170125 GCA_014162995.1 Artemisia annua | reverse complement strand
CGAAGTTAAAAACAAAATAAAGCATTTTCACAATTTACTTTGAAGCATGAATCAATAACCAGAAATATAATTTACATACGGAAACAAATGAACACACAAAAACACAAAACATGGGTTGCCTCCCAAGAAGCGCTTTTCTTTATTAATGAGTCTTGTAGCTAGACTCGAGGTCTTCGGTTCTACGTTTTCCCATACCGCATTTTAAATGCGGTTTTAAAGCTTCTAATCACATTGTCATTCCAAACGTATTCCGGTCCTAAGGCCATGCATCTAGAATATTTGATTCGGTTATCGCTTTGATCAACATTGCTAACTTCAAACGTTGGGATATTATCAACATCTAAATTCTCAACGTCTTTGAACTTCTCGAACTTATAGGGCATCATGTACTTAACATATCCGGCCTCATGGGAAAATGTGGCAATGCCTTCATCCTTTTCGTAGGTCATATTGGATACCTCGATGAAGGGATTTCCCAAGACTATTTCTCCTAAGTTTGGATCTATAATCCCTCTTACGTCTTCCAAGATCATAAAATCACATTCATATGTGAAATTCCCAACAAAGACGTGTAACCCTTTTGCCCTTCATACAAAATTGCATAAACGGTTTGGGTTATAGGGATCTTGCCTAGGTTTTATTTTATCGCTCATGATCCAATTGTAGTAAAGCCTAGACATGATGTTTACTGGGGCCTTTAAGTCGACATAAGTATGTTCCCTAAACATGTGACCAATCATACATGGAATTTTCACATTAAGGTAGTTTCCTCTCCTAATCCAAGGGTGCTCCCGATGCTTAGCGGGACTAGGACATTTTAGAAGAAACTTATAGTAGCTTAATTCCTCAAGGGTCAGAGACGAATTTTGAGTTGCCTCTAGTTCATCTCTATACTTAATCTCTTTACTTTTACTAAGTTGGGCGAGTCTCCTCTCCTTACTTATTAGTTCGTTAAGCTCATTAAACGCCCTAATCTCTCTATCCATTCTATCACGTCGCACAATATGGTCCATAACTCTCAAAAGTCGCTCATTCCTACTCGGAGTGCTACGATGGCCAAAGCGGCTAGGTTGGGAGTGTTCTCCTAAGGTGCGGGCTCTAGGAGGTGGGTTTGGTTGAATTAGGTTGTTGGGATCAAGGATGTTACCACCTTCCATGATGTCGGATGGTAATGGTTACGAACAAAAACACGAAGAAAAAGATAGACTAAAGAGAATCCTAGAAAAATAAAACAAAATCTCACTAGAAAGGAGTCTAGTGAGTAGACCTAATTAAGAATAAAAATTAACCTAAACAATAACTATTCCCCGGCAGCGGCGCCAAAAACTTGATGCGCGTGGATTGCAACACGCACTACGTTTTACCTCTCGAGGGATCTCGAGAAGCTTGCAATCCCCACCAGGCAGTGTACCTGACCGATGTAGTATAGTGTAGTGGCAAGTACCGGGGGATTGATCGTTCTCTCGCAGGGAATAGTGTTCGTTAGGCTAAAGGCTACTCTAATCTAGGTCTAAGGGTGGAGGAAGATTCTTTTTGTATTTTTATATTTTATGAAAGCAGTAAAATCTCTGGTTTTGGAGGATAGGGCGGAATTAGTTGCTAGTCAACTAACCCAAGTTATCTACTTCTAAGCTACTTATATTTTTGTATTTTTTTGGTTTTGAGAAAATCAGTGGTGGAGAATAGTGTTTACTTAGATTTCATTACTCCCTAACTATCTTTTACCATGTAATTAGTATGTTGAGTTTGCGTGGATGACGGGTGTATTCCTAACAAGTCGTAGGGAGTGCGTTCAATTCCCTAACTCTATAAGTTCCTACCTCACTCTATGACGATACGTCAAGCATCCTATCATGAGCTCACCGATAGCAACCTATGCATGAAATACTACCTTAAAATCGATAACGCACATACGATTCACGTTTCTAAAGACGTTCAAGCTTGTTACCGTATAGGAGATTAGCCAGTTTTCTCTAGTCTAACGTAGATGAAACATTCACCCAAATACAATCACAACATACACATCACATGATAATCAATAGTTAGGTTTCATTAGATCTAAGCAAACACAAAGTAAATTAGCCTAGCATGTTGAAAGAAAGACAAGCACAAGCATAAATCACACAACACATAGACATATTGTATGAATAAAGACTTATCTTGGATTAAACATGCAAGTTAGAGGGGTTAGGATACCCTCTAAGGTCACTAATACACGAACTAGGGTTTAACCCTAAAGTTCTTCACACCAAAATTCGACTCTAGTTCTCCAAGTTATATATTTTGTAAATAAAAATCGTTCTATATATATAGAAAACGCGGGCTGACGGCGTCAACCCAATAGGTGACGTCGTCAGCTCGGCGATTAGGGTTTTCAGACGGCCTTCCTTGACGTGGTCATATTTGCTGGTTCCAGATCTGACGGCCTTGGTTGACGGCGTCACCAATTTGCACTACGAACTCTCTGGCCCGTCACGAGTATTTTTCCAATTCTGGACTTCACTTGTTCCTGACGGCGTCACCTTGTAAAGTGTGATGGCGTCACCTTCTGTAATCTTCAAGGTCTTTTGAGTTTTTGTTGTTTTCCGCACTTTTTCACTCCGAAAACGCCCGAAAATGCTTCTTTTGTGATTTTCCCTTCAAAAGTACCTAAAATGAGAAAAGAAACGACTTTGGGTGAAATCCAAACCAAAAATCATACGAATTAGGACTCAAACCGACCCCTAAAAACGTAACATTTTTCGTCTCATCACTCAGCAACAGGTGCAGGCTTGGCAACAGGTGAAGGATTGGTAGTCTTCTTTGTTGTCTTCTTGGATGAAGAGGTGGAAGCACAGGGTGGAAAGTAACTTGCCCACCCTGATGCCTCTGAAGATGACTTAGAAGACATCAAAATCTCTGTGTCTGAGGAGGAATCAGATGAGATGTAAATGATGTTAGGAAGATTGCTCATGGTGATTTCTTTTAGGGATATTGTGAAAAGTTATAATGTGTTTTGGTGAAGATAATGGAGAGCCGAGTCCCTTTATATAGGCAAAGTCAATCAAAAGGTCTCATTAAAGGAGATATTTACTTTCACCTATTTTGGTAGGTTGAGAAGTAAATAAAGATATTATCGGGTTGACTTTTAGAAGATATTTGTGAATAGTGGCTTGGTTAAAAGTAACTTTGGTTTAAAACAAGTTGGTTATGAGTATTCTTTGTATTATACTAACTATTGCAGGTACATAACCAATCTTTGCTGGGAGTTGATCATAAAAGGTGTATAACCGAGATACACAACAAATGGTTATTGATTCACCATGTCTAATCCACATAAGAATCAATTAGTCCAGAGTAAACGGCTACTGGTAAAGACTTAACATATCCGTTTATGGTTGATAGTTTACCAAAAACTATATGGTCATCAACTCACCATATTCTTAGTAATTAAGAGTTGGCTAGTCCATAGCAAACGACTCATGGTAAAGACATATCAAATCCGTTGATAGCTGGTAGTTTGCTAAAAACTATGAAGAAAGCAGTTCAATTTTTATATATTTATTTTACCACTGCTTTTGAAAATTTTGTGAAAAATTCCCACTGCTAGTTCACAGTTACCACTGCCAGTGTTATTTTTACCACTGTTGAACTAGCCGTTACAACTGTTGTGTCAGCAACAAACTTTTTACTAGCCGTTGAGAGTAACTGCTTTCCATATTAATAGGGTAAAATTTTTAGAAGATTATCTACTTTCCTAATTGTAATTTATTCTTTTAAGATAAATCTTTTCCTTAGATAATCTTTCTTGCGCAAAACTCTCAAACCCTAGCAGTATATATCATTTTCTCTCAATTGGCGAGTTCTTCATTCAATTCATACTAACACAACTTATTTTTCATCAAAAGATACTATGGCACAAATCACTTTTGCAGTTGAACACAACCAAGTGGCTTATTTGGAAAAGTCAGACGACAAGAGTGGTCCCCTTTTTCATCAGATTGTGGACTTTCTAAACACTACTCATGTGAGGTATGCTTTACTTCTTAATCCCACAATCTATATCTCTCAAATCAAGCAGTTTTGGAACTCTGTTGAGTCCATCACTATTGAAGATGGAGATACACATGAAACTGTGGATGCTCTTAGAGCCACAGTGGATGGGGTAACTATTGATGTTACTGAATCATCCTTGAGGAGAATTCTCCAATTGAATGATCTCAATGGTATCATCACATTATCCAATCCAGATATTCATAAACATCTCTCCACAATGGGGTATGACACATCTGACAAAAAGGTTACTTTCAAAAAGAGTGGTTTTTGTCCCCATTGGAGATTTTTAATACATACTCTTTTGCATTGCCTAAGTCCTAAGAAAACATCTTATGAACAATTTAGTTCAACAATGGCTTACCCTTTGGTTTGTCTAGCCACAGATAGGATTTTTAATTGGTCTAAATATATTTTTAACAGTATGAAAGGCAATGTAAAGAGTTCAACAAAATTTTTGATGTATCCAAGGTTTGTGCAAGCAGTGTTAAATGAATTTCCACTGCAACCCCATAAAAGAGTTTACAAAATCCGTTGCCTTAAGCCCAAAGTTTTTCAAAACATGGATAAGGTTGGTAATGGGGTTGTTAAACCACTTTTTCCTGAGATTCTTGCAAAGATTATACAGGTACAGGGTGAAGATGCAACAATCCCAGTTGTATCCCAAAACACACCCACAATCACTGTTCCAACTATTAACTACACTCCACCAGTTACTCACACTTATGAGAGGAGGCAAAAACAGCCAACTCCTCTCATCACAACACAGCATGTCCCGGATCCTTTTGGTTTAGGAACAAGCAGTGGTGGTTCCAGGCTTCAACCTAGTCCAACTAGGATGGAAACTGAACCTTTGCCCTATGATTCACCTCTCCCAACAGGTAACACAGTTGGAAGTGTTGAGGGCAGTGAGCAACCTATGGAATTAATGGAACTATGTACCAAGTTATCTAAGCAGGTTGAATCTTTGGAGAAAGACTTGGCACATGTAAAGGAGCAACATGCCAATGATGTTAAACAACTGCAAGAAGAGATTCATACTTTGAAGAAAGAGTTGCAGGGGTTGAAACAGCATAGGAGAACTGCAAAGATGGTGATTTCATCTCCATACTCACCTCATGATGGTGACTCAGAGGATTCCAGTGAAGATTTGGGAAATTCTCCCAACCAGGGGAGGAAAACAGATGCTGAGACCAAGGGGAGGAGAATTGATTTTGGAGATGAAGGTGATTCAGATGCAGATTTTGATTTTGGAATTACAGATTTGGCATTTGATGAGCCAATAGGTGAAGACAAAGGTACAGAGGAAGGTGGTACTCAAGAAGAAATTCTTCCAACTGATGCTGCAAAGATTCCCACTGCAGATCCTATTTCTACTGAAGATCTTATTCCCACTGCAGAGCAAATTGTTCCCACTGCTGGACAAAACATTACCACTGTAGAGGAAGATCTTGAAAAGATCAGGAAAGAAAAAGGTAAAGCAGTTGTGCAGAGTGAAGAGCAACCAAGAAGGAAGATCTCAAAGAGAGAGCAAGCTCAAATTGATCATGATGCTGAGGTTGCAAAAAGGTTAAGAGCAGATGAAGTTGCAAACAAGAAAAGACAGGATGAATTAGAGATTGCAAGTTTCATGGAGGCTAAAAGGTTGAACAAATTGGAAACAGCTGCTCCTATTCCAATTTCAACTATTCCACCTACAGTCCTCAGAGAGAAAGCTCCAGAGTTCACTTATGGGCCATCTGAACAAGAGATTGAGTTTTTGATTAAACATGATCCAGTGATCAAGAAAAAGGCAATTGAACTTATTGCAGATAGAACTTTAACTGAAGAACAAAAGTCAGCTCAACTAACTGACTTTATTCAAATGAAGAATCAACAAGCACTTCAAGATGCAATAGGCACAGTCAAAAAAGGTCAAAATAAGCCAAGACAACCAACCAAGGCACAAGTTATTTCACAAATGAAAATTTGTTGTTGTCATGTTGGAGGTTGGAAAATGTATCAGTTCAAAGGAATGACATATGATCAGATTGAAGGGGTCTATTACAGATTCAAGAGGCAAGATAGTGATTTTATTCCTATGAATTCTGAAGAGGAAGCAAGGAGATTTCCTAAGTTTAAAAGGAAAGCTACTGATTCTGAAGAGCAAACCACTAAGTAGACAAGATTTGCTCAATAACAAGACTTTCAATTTGAGAAATTTACAGAAGAACAACTGACTGGCATGATTTTGATTGAAGAGGAAGATTTTTATCCAGACCCACTGCAAGTCAGACATCCTATTATTGATTGGGAAGTTTACACTGCTAGCAACTTTTCTCCAACATGGAAAATTACAAGGCTAGGTGGTGAAACTTCATCATTCATTTAGTTTGAAGAACTTATCAAAGCATGTGACAGAGATGATCTTGATACATTGTGGAGATTAGTTCAAGAAAGGTTTGATGCTGGCAGTCTTAAAGATGCGAAGGAAATGCAGTTGTGGGTTGATCTAAGAAGGCTCTATGAACCAGATGCTAATGATAACTTCTGGAAGTTTGAATCTTCATGTCCTGGTACTACATGGACTTACTATGACTTATGTGAAGTTCATCATGTTTCTACAAAAGCTGGAGTGGATGCTTTTATGTTTGATGAGAAAGAATATCCACTTAGAGCTGGAACTCTCACTGTGATGCTGTCAACAAGGATAAGAGTTCATGAAGATACTGAGAAGGTAAGAGATTTGATACATAGGATTCAAGAACAATGTTCAAGAGCTGTTCAGGCATTAAGAACAAAGTGAAGTGTTTGGAAGAATTCCCCAAATCCTAAGAGATGATGAAGATTGAAGAAACTTATTGATTTGCAGAGAAATCATAAGTTTAGGGGAGGATTGTTGGGAATAAAGCTAACAGTTACCACTAATAAGCTTGTGGAAGACACTGCTGAAGAATGCACTAGCAGTGGAAACACATTACCACTGCTAGTACATATTATTACCACTGCTGTTAGGATAACTGTGATGTATTCGTATGTAGATAAGTATAGAAAAGATCTTGTGTATATTCTCTATAGATAGTATTATACTTATCTTGTAAAGGACTCCTTGTGCTATAAAAGGAGGTCCTAGGTCATTGTTCTAGGTACGAATTAACCCTAGAGAGCTTCAAGGTGTAACCCTAGTAATAAGCAAGATCACTCGTATTATTATCAATAATATTGAAGCTTTGTGTTAAACTTACATACAACTGTTCTCACTTATATTACATCATACAATCCATATTCTAAGTATTGTTAAGTATATTCCGCGTGCTTAATAATATAACTCAAAGTATCACTCTAACACAAGGTGTGTGTTTAGATCCTACACAACCAAAGTGATAATCTTAAGAAGAAATTAGCTAAAAATGATGAAGCAAAAATGGTCATTTACAATGCTTTACCTAAAAAGGAATTTCAAAGAATTTTCTTGTGTAATACGGCTCAAGATATTTGGAAAACTTTGTTGGTCACTCATCAAGGTAATAATCAAGTCAAAGATAACAAGATCGATCTTTTGGTCCAATGATGAGGCGAAAAGTGTTACGCTTTTAGGGGTCATTTAAGCCCTAATCCGTAATTATTTGATCAAATATTGCCTTAAATCATACCTTTTGTCATTTTAGGTACTTTGGAGAAGAAATATGGAAAAGGAAGCATTTTGGACGTTTTTGGAGCATAAAAGTGAAGAAAACGACAAAGTCTCAAAATTATGCTGGAAACAGTACCTGACGGCGTCACTCTTTACGAAGTGACGGCGTCACGCTTTGACAAAGAGGTGGATAATTTTTACACTTGACGGGCCAGAAAGATTTTGAAGCTTTTACACGTGACGGCGTCATGTGTAATTTCACCTATGCCGTCACCTTATAACTTAAAGAGAGACGGCCCAGAGACTTTTAAAGAGGGACGGCGTCAAGAGTAGATCTGAGCAATTCGAGAAGGGTTTTGGCGGCGAGGTGACGGCGTCACGAGCTAAAACGTGACGCCATCAAGTTGTAAAATCTATATATAGTTTTCTAATTTTCATTCATTAAGTGTGTAACTTTTGGGAGAACTTTAGGGATAAACCCTAGGTCGTGGTTTACTGTATTTTCAGGGGTTTTTCACCCTTGAATCATTCATGTTCAATTAAAGATAAGTCTCCTTTCAAATCAATCAATATGTCTATGTGTTGCTTGATTATATCTTATGCTTGTCTTTACTTTAACATGCTAGGCTAGGTTTCTCTTGTGTTTGCTTAGATCTAATGAAACCTATCTATTGATTACTTGTTGTTGGTTTGTTATTGATTGTTGTGGGTTGTTGATGTCGATGTTAGGCTTAAGTAAACTGGCTAACCTCCTATACGGTAACTTGCTTGAACGTCTTAAGAAACATGAATCGGATGTGTACTATGATTATATGGTTGTATTTAATGCATAAGCGAATTCTAGTGATCCCATGTTAGGAGCTTTTAGTCGGCTCGACATAGGAGTGAAGTAGGAGCTTATAGAGTTAGGGAAGATCGTACACGGCCCTACGAATGGTTTAAAGGAATACAACCCGTCATCCACACAATTGTAACAAACCAATTAACCGGTAAAAGATAGCTAGGGAGTAAGGAAATCTAAGTAAACACACTTTTCTCCATATAAGTTTCACAACCAATTTACCTTGTTATTTTATTTTATTTGCAATAGTAGATATTTGGGTTAGTTGATTAGCAACTAATTCCGCCCACTCTTCCAAATACCCGAGATTTTACTTGCTTTCATAAAATATAAAAATACAAAAAGAATCATCCCTCAACCCTTAGACCTAAATTAGAGTAGTTTTCAATCCTAACGTCACTATTCCCCGAGAGAACGATCAATCCCCCGGTACTTGCCGCTTCACTATTCCTCATCGGTCAGGTACACTGCCTGGTGGGGGTTGTAAGCTTCTCAAGATCCCTTGAGAGGTAAAACCTATTGCGAAGGTTGCAAAACCCACGCATCATCCAACAATATGAACAATTCGTCGACCGTAGGATCATGGTCCCCACGACACTCGTGATTGTATGGAACTCCCCGAACATGCTTTTGCGGACTACGCATCCTCGCGTACTGACGGAGCGGGAGAAAAGTGGTACACTTTCAAGCCCGAGCCGAACCCTTACGGTGATTCTTACAACCCCTCTTGGAGAAATCACCCGAACTTTAGGTGGAAAAAAAACCAAAACACGCCCCAAAACAATTCTTCCAATCCACCTAATCGTTTCCAATAAAACGGTTCGTCTTCAAACCGTACTTTCAATAACAATCCTTCCAATAACTATGGTAGTACCAATAATCTTGAAGGATTGATGTCTAAATTTATGGCATCTCAAGAAGCTCGTATAACTAAGTTTGAATCCGAATTTAATCAACAACAAACGGATATGACCAATAAAATAGACAACTTATTGAAAGCCCTCAACAACCAAGGGTTGTCACCATCAAATAAGGATGCTAGGAACACAAGTAGCGGACCGCTAATCAAGGACCCCTCATCATCCAAACATGTCCACTTTGTTAACGTTGTCACTATTAAGCCAATCGATAAAAATGAAGTAGATAGTGAACATAAGGATGAAATTAAGGAAGTTGAGGAGAGTAAGAAAAGGGAAGTAGAAGAAGTAGATGATGGAGAGGACTACTTCAATAGGGTACCCACTAAGGAAGAACGTGCATACCATAAGGATTTATTCGATGACCCCGAGACACCATACTTCCTAGGTAATCCGATTATTAAAACGGGTGACCCATCCAACATCAACATACCATGCAACATTGGGCATGTGCATGTGTGGAAAGCTTACATAGACCTTAAATCTCCCATAAACATCATGAATAGGATCCATTACAATTGGATAATGAAAAGGCAACTTGGACCTAGGATATGTCCCAACACGGGTTGGATGAGTAACTTTGTGGGGAGAGTAAGAGGATTGCGGGTGTATGTAGGAAACTTCACCTATGTCACCGAATTTGTGATCGTAGAAGATATTCGTCCGGTAGTAGATGTATGCTTGACTCAAGTAGTTTTTGGGAAGCCGTTTGTTGAAGCCTCTAAGATGAATTATGACCCATCTCTAGGGATAGTTAGATTCAAGGACGAGGCCGATGAGGTAGCCTACCAAATGCCATATAAGATAGAGCAATTACTGCTTTTATCAAACATCGAGAAAGAACATAAGCAAGCGGTCTACTATAGGAATGATGAGGATAGACGTAGAGTAGTAGACTACGTTATGGGTAGAATATTTGGTTTCTACAAAGAATGCTTGCAACTAGGTCCAGAATATAAGACTAAGCCAGAGGATGACCTAGATACCGTGACCAACGATGGAGTCACGTAATAGAGAGTGACTTTGAGTCTAGCTACAAGACTCGTTAATAAAGAAAAGCGCTTCTTGGGAGGCAACCCAAGCTTTATTTGTTTTGTTTGTTTGTTTATTTGATTTTATTTGTTTCCGTATGTATGTTTTATTTTTATTGCTAACAATTCATGTTTCAAATTAAATTGTGAAAATGCCTCACAACCTGACGGCGTCAGGTACAATTTCTAGAAAAGTTTTTAAAATTTAGTTTTTCTGCCGGGATTAAGAAATTTACTGCATCTTCAACTCCAGGAATCTGCAAACTTTCATTCCACAAGCATTATATACTTATATAGATTTTACCGCTGATTTTACGCAAGGTTTGCCTAGATTGTTTTCTCAGGTTTAACAGGTTACATTGGACAAGAAGATGAACATGGCATTTAGTTCATGACATCAAGTTTTTGGCGTCGCCTTAATCTTGAAGATATCACATCATCTTGGAAGAAGATCTAACCATGTTACCACATGATCCACATCAAACGAATCAGGGGAGTATTTGTTTCATTCTTTCATTTTCTTTACTTTTACATCTTTTATGTGAACATTGGGGACAATGTTCGGTTTAAGTGTAAGGGGGGTAAATGAAGACACCTTAGAAAATGCTATTACGCTTGATTTTTGTTTGTTTAATGGTAGATGTGTAATAAAACTGAGAGAAATATTTGTTTGGGCAATTTTAGCACCAAATTTAAATTTTTTTACAACTAATAGCAGTGAAACTTTAGGCTTAATAAGCGTCTCATGGATAGGAAATTTTATTACTAGCCCAAAAACCGTACCACTCAAAAATTTTATGAATAAGGTGGTGACCATCCGAGTGTTAGATTAATTGACTAACGCGCTAGCGATCTAATGTATGACTTGGTGACCATCCGTTATGCAAATAACGCGCCAGCGATCCAAGAAGTGCACTAGTGACCATCCGTTAGTTGAAGCGTCAAGGACTCGCGCTAGCGATCTACTAAGTTTATTTAGATGCTTGTTTGTGTACCGGTAGTATTTAGATTCTAGAACTTGCATTAGTGACCATCCCAAATCCGCTAGTGAGACTACATTCGTGTAGTTAGATTTACTACATGATAAGAGGCATTAGGATATACCCTTGTTTTACACTTGTTTATATGATTACATTGGCTTCATTGGTCAAGTAATTTTCCCACACCCTTAGCGTTGTACTCATTTTTAGTACACGATACCCCTAGTACACCCCTTAGAGCCTATCTTTTCATTTGTTTAGAATCCACCCCAAATGTACACCCAAATCGCCTTAGCCTACCTTGTATGCACTCATCTTTAGTGCATTATTGTGACAACATTTGTTTAAACCCTTAGTTAATTGTCTTATTGACTACATGGTTGCTAAGTCGAGTCATATCTTGTACATATTGTTTTGGGACGATTGCGATTCATGGGTAAAGTACTAGTGTAATGAAGAATGGGGAAGAACATCATTTATTACCCCCATATGTGCGTTAATGTTTTAAAGTACTCCAAGTTTTTCGATTATCTTATTTCGAGTCGCTAGAATAGTTAATTGTAAAGTATGTAAAAGTTCAAGTGTAAGGGGAGAACCGAGGCCCCTATGATGTATTATTTTGGATGGTAGGGCAAGAGTGTATGCAAAAAAAAAAAAAAAAAAAAAAAAAAAAAAAAAAAAAAATCGAAAAAACAAGAAAAACGGAAAAATTTTAGAAAAAGAAAAGTAGAAAAAAACATACGGACTATCATCCCGTTTCATTTTAGCTTAAGTTGAGTTGAGTCTTGGCTTAGCAACGCCACATTGTGCATCTATTTGATCAAGATAGTTAACTCGCCACCACTAAAAATACTCTTTATTCCAACAAACCGTGTTTATCATATCCCTACACCTAACAACCCGTGAAAAGCCCTCTTTGATAGTTTATCTTAGGTGCTTACGCCAAATGGAGGAGGTTTTTGATCCTTTCCCAAGCCTATGGTAATCTAATTGCTAAAGGGTTAGTGTATGATTTCCGTGCTTTTTATGACTAGGGTGGAATAACTATTTGTTGTAATTACTTTTATATTAGTGTTAAATGACCCCTAGCTCATATTTTGATTGGAATAAAATCGCATTTGCTTGAGGACAAACAAATCTCAAGTGTAAGGGTATTTGATGAGGCGAAAAGTGTTACGCTTTTAGGGGGTCATTTAATCCCTAAATCGTTATTTTATGATCAAATATTGCCTTAAATCGTTCCTTTTGTCATTTTAGGTACTTTAAGGAGGAATTCTCAAAAACATTGCATTTTGGACGTTTTTGGAGCATAAAAGTGAAGAAAACGACAAAGTCTCAAATCAAGCTGGAATTCCTACCTGACGGCGTCAGGCTTTGGATGCTGACGCCGTCACCTTAAGATAAAGAAGTGGATTCAGACTCTACTAGACGACCAAGGAAGGACTCAACACATTTACACCTGACGGCGTCAGGTGTTAAGAAAAGTAGGCCGTCAGGTGTTAAGCTAAATAGAGACGGCCCAGAAGGTTTAAAGATTGACGACGTCAGAAGTAGATCTAGGTGATCCGAGAACCCTAGACACGGCGAGTTGACGGCGTCAGGACCTATAACCTGACGCCGTCAGAGTGTAAAATCTATATATACTTTTCCAATTTTCATTCATTAAGTGTGTAACTTTTGGGAGAACTTTAGGGATAAACCCTAGCTCGTATTTTCAGCCTTTTTCAAGGGGTTTTCACCCTTGTTTCATCTATGATTAATTAAAGATAAGTCTTCCATCAAATCATTCAATATGTCTATGTGTTGCATGATTATATCTTATGCTTGTCTTTTAATTAACATGTTAGGCTAGGTTTCTCTTGTGTTTGCTTAGATCTAATGAAACCTAGCTATTGATTACTTGTTGTTGGTTTGTTATTGATTGTTGTGGGTGGGTGATGTCGATGCTAGGCTTAAGAAAAATGGCTAACTTCCTATTGGTAACTTGCTTGAACGTCTTAAGAAACATGAATCGGATGTGTACTACGATTATATGGTTGTATTTAATGCATAAGTAATTACTAGTGATTTCATAGTTTGGATACTAAACGTGTCGCTATAGAATGAAGTTTTCACTTATAGAGTTAGGGAAGATCGTACACGGCCCTACGAATGGTTTAAAGGAATACAACCCGTCATCCACACAATTGTAACAAACCAATTAACCGGTAAAAGATAGCTAGGGAGTAGTGAAATCTAAGTAAACACACTTTTCTCCATATTAGTTTCACAACCTTTTATTTTCTCGTTATTTTATTTTAATTGCGATTATAGTTACTGGGTTAGTTGACTAGCAACTAATTCCGCCCACTCTTCCAAATACCCGAGATTTTACTTGCTTCCATAAAATATAAAAATACAAAAAGTATCATCCCTCAATCCTTAGACCTAAATTAGAGTAGTTTTCAATCCTAACGACACTATTCCCCGAGAGAACGATCAATCCCCCGGTACTTGCCACTTCACTATACTACATCGGTCAGGTACACTGCCTGGTGGGGATTGCAAGCTTCTCAAGATCCCTTGAGAGGTAAAACCTACTGCGTAGGTCGCAAACCACGCATCAGTTATGAAGATTAACAACAATCTAGTGATAATATATGTTTAGCTACGGTTAATGATAATTCTACACTATGGCATAGAAGACTATGACACGCAAATATGCGTTTATTACAATCTTTGGCCTCTAAGGATTTAGTTAGAAATCTTCCTAAACTTAGATTCGACCAACACTTTTGTGACGCTTGCAAAGTTGGAAAACAAGCTCACTCAAGTCATAAGTCTAAGAACATGATCTCAACTTCTAGATGTTTAGAGCTTCTTCACATGGATCTTTTCGGTCCTTCTGCCATACGGAGTTATGGAGGAAACCTATACACATTAGTTATCGTAGACGATTACTCTAGATATACTTGGACTAGATTTCTCAAAAACAAAACCGAAACCTTTGATCAATTTAGAATCTTTAGCAAGAAAATTCAAAATCAACTAGGATGCAACATAGTTTCCATTAGGACGGACCATGGTAGAGAATTTGACTATGAAGTTCAATTTGGTGCTTATTGTGATACTAATGGTATTACTCACAATTTCTCGGCTCTACGAACTCCACAATCTAATGGGGTAGTTGAAAGGAAAAATAGAACCCTACAAGAAATGAGTAGAACAATGTTAAACGAACAATCCATTCCTCAAAAATTTTGGTGTAACGCTGTAGACACTTCCACCTATATCCTTAATAGAATTCTCATAAGACCTATCATAGGAAAAACTCCATATGAAATCTTGAAGGGAAGGAAACCTTCATTAGATTACTTTAGAGTTTTTGGTAGCAAGTGCTATATCTTAAACACCAAGGATTACCTCACCAAGTTCGACCTAAAGTCCTGCGAAGGTGTATTTCTAGGTTACTCTCAAAATAGTAAAGCCTATATTATACTCAATAAGGAAACTATGGTCGTCGAAGAATCACTCAATGTGACTTTCGATGAGAGTCCTCCTCCTCCTAAAACATCACCTTTGGTAGATGATGATTTAGATGAAGAAAACGCCTGATATGTGTCTCATTACACATATCTTTTACTTCATTTAACGAGCCAAAATGACCAAAAACACCAAAAAACGACCATATAATGCTACAAATATCCTTGGAGTGTGTTTTTGTGTATTTCAGGTACAAAGGATTGAAAACAGATGAAAAATGGAGCAAAGTGTGCAGAAATGTCAAATTCAGTCCCTCAACTATCAGAAAATGTCAAAAATGGTCCCTTGATATCTATTTTTGAAGATTCATCATCAATGGTCCTTGGAAAAATGAAATATGGCAAGAATGGCCCTTGGAATGATTTTTGATATATGGCAGAATTGGTCCTTCAGGTTTCAAGAATTTACAAAATTGGTCCTTGTGCTTATATTTAACTAAACCATATAGACCTTTTTTAATAAACTCACCACTATACCTAATCCAATCTAATTCCAAATCCATCACTCTGGCCCAAACTCTCCCTCAGCCCAACAAGAAATAAACCTGTGTTTATTTAAACACGGTCAACCCAGTCAAACCTTTCTCCTACCTCCACCCTTTACCCTCCATGTCTAAACACTTCCCATCGACATATCTCTGAAACACTCCACCCCTAACCCCAAGACCTCAAAAGCAATACCCACTATCTCCCCCCACCTCTCACAACCCGTACCTACCACCATTCCAAGCTGGCAATCCACTTTAAGGTTTTGGCGCCAAAACTCAATCTAAGGCTAAGATCATGCTAACTTTAATCTGATGGCTGGGATTTGCTTAGAAGAAACACAGAAGTGATATACAACTGTTTGCACTCACAAAAAGAAGCACAAAAAAGGGTGAAAGACCTAATTCGATTGTAGTATAAATAGGGCTCTTGTAAAGCCTCAATGGCACCCTTTTCTCTTGTACTTTACTTTCAGTAACTTTAATTTCCATTTGTAATTCAGTTTCTGCAATTTAATATAAGTATTAATTCAGTTTCAAGCTTTTTCCATTTTCATTCAAAATTTGCAATTATTGTTGTTTTTGCTAAAATTGTTTCACAAACTGTTTTAAAAGCTATCCCAAGCTTCTTAGTTGTTATTTCCAGCTTCAAAACAGAAAAAATTCAGAAAAAAAGAGAAAATTACCCGATTAATCAAAGAAAAAAAAAAACATGAAGAAGATGGCAAGGAGCATGGTAAATACAGGATGGTCATGGGTTAGTGCTCTTGGGAGCATTAGGTTGGTGGTTTAAGGTCCTGGTTCACTCATTGTTCTATGCTTTGGATCAATTTGTAAGAAATTTCCATTTTTGTCTTCATAAACTACCATTTTTCAATTATAGTAGTTGTTTGTTGTTTAATGTTGTTCATTTATGCTTGCTTACTGTTAGTTTAAGTTAATTCAGTTGTTTCATGGGTTGAATTGCTTAATTGCTTTATAATCTCTCTCAAACTATTTTATAAGGGGGTGTTTGGCTTTGATTGTTTGATTGTGCTTTGGTGGATTTTAGTGGTTAAAAATTAGTTAGATATCACTCCTAGGGTTAAACTAGAACAACCAAGACATAAAATACATAGGTCCAACTTCAAAAAGTCAATTTCATCTTCCATCTTTTTATACAGATTCACTGTTTGAAAGTTAGGAGGCTAAATCATCATATTGAGTATAAAACTTGTTAAGCTTGCTTGAATTAGTCTCATTTAGGGTTAATATATCATTTATAATCATCTAGGGCCATTAGAAATTCGTTAAGGTCAACATTTGCAAAAAAGTTCAAAAGTCAAAATTCATAACTGATGAAAATGGGACAGTTTTCTCAATCAATTGTAGGATTTAATATTGGTTAAAAATCAATAAAAATTGTTGCTTTGTAATCTCTGATGGCTTGTTTTTCAAGATTAAAAAGAAATTTTCAATTTGGAGTCCATTTGGTCACTTGAATTTGAGTCAAAAGTGGACTGTTTGGCCATTTGTTGCCCTGCACCCAGCATACCCAATCTGACCCGTTTTTCACAAAGCCATTTCTTGCTCAATTTTTAAGCCTTTTGCCTAATTCTTGTTGATTTAAGAACCTTGCTACACTGTCTTGTTGAATGTATTCTTTGTTTGCCCTCATTTGCTTATTTGCTTGCTTAATTTTAGTCCCCAAGTTGCCCATTTTGGCCCATTTCTGTTGTGTGCTTCAGTTGTGACTGAGCTTGTTGATTTTGTGTTCATGTTTGATATTAAGCCTGTAGGATTGTTGTAATTATTAGGTTCATGTTTGTGTGTGATTGGTCTTGTTTGCTTAGGTTCTTGTTCATATGCCTAATGGATTAGTTGCTTCATTTCAAAAACTCATTTTAGCTTAAACATCACCACTGTTGGAGTTTAAAGCTTGCATAAGCTAATTTAAAACTTTTCAGCAAAAGCTCTTTCACCAAAGTTTTGATATTTTGTTGGTTAAACTGTTTTGCAAAAAGAAAATTGAAAAAAAAATGTTTGCAAAAAAATGGGTTTAGCAAGAATCGAACCATGGACCTCCTGCATCCCAAGCCTCACAACACACAACACATAACCATCGTGCCCTAGGGACTTCTCAGTTAACTCTAACCAGATTTTTTATTTAACATAGTGTTCCTGTTTTGCTTATTTATAATTTCCAGCTTTTATTCCCCTGCTTATTTGAACTGTTCCCCTCCTTTTTATATTTTTCATAGATTAGAAATAATTTGTAGAATTCATTGTAGAAATCTCAGAATTATTAGACAAGTTTTAATATTTTTTTTTTAGAATTTAATTAGAGCAATAGATTTTAATTCATATTAAATTATTTAAAAATATATATATATGTATATATATATATATATATATATATATATATATATATATATATATATATATATATATATATATATATATATATATATATATATATATATATATTTTTTTCTTTTTTCAAAAATTTCTTTTATCATTAGGTGCGTAGGAAAATTATTTGTAAGCCCGTAGGACTAGTGTAGCTTAAAAGTCGCGTTTTATTTAGCACGTTTACGTTTTTCTTAAAGTAACTTTTGCGTTTTTAAAACTTAGATTACGTTTTAGGGTTCCCTAGCTTCCTATTATCATTCCCGTAGAATTTTAAGTAGNTATATATATATATATATACATATATATATATATATATATATATATACATATATATATATATATATACATATATATATATATATATATACATATATATATATATATATACATATATATATATATATATATATATATATATATATATATATATATATATATATATATATATATATATATATATATATATATATATATATATATATATATATATATATATATATATATATATATATATATATATATTGTATTCACGAGTTTTTGCAAGTCGGCCTTATCACAAAGGTTGATTAGTAAATTCCACTCACGTCTACTTTGTATTTATTTGATACGCACTCAAAAACGCTATCAAATTTTGGCGCCGCTGCCGGGGAGGTTGTGTTGCGACAATATCGTTAAGGTTTTAATGATTAGTGACTTGTAGATCCTTCGTCAAGAAGTTTTCGCTTTCAAAAAATTATAAAACACAAAAATATTTTCCTTTTCTTTCTATATATATATAAAAGATATAAACACAAAAAGATTTTCCAGTTTTCTTTGTTTAATAATAACAACAATAAAATTTACCATCGAGAAACATTCGATAGAATACTACCTAACTGGAGGTATGACCATTAATAAATCCCAAACCAAATACTAAAACTTGCCTTTGTGTCACTTGCGTATTTGGAAAACTTTTAAACGAAAAACAAACTCTAAGAGGGGTATAAGGACGGGCGATCCAACGAACTTCGCCCTAGCAAGAGATCCATTCTTCTCTACCGTTCCTTTGTGCGTTTTTCTTTAAAGGTTAACCTTACGTTTGTGATTATTGGTTTAAGTTCACCTTGTCTTTTGAGTTGGTCTTGTTTTAATTGAAGTGTTTTTTTTGTGCATGCGCACTCGTTCGTCTACGTCATCAAGTCCGTTACAATCGCTCAACAACATTCCTAGAAGGCGTAATCGACGACGTACCAATCCAATAGTCGAACCCGAGATTCGTACTATTCCTCCAAACATGGCCGATAATCGTACCATGTCCGAGCTTCTCCAAGCACCCACCGAGGGTTATGGAGAGGCCATCGTTGTTCAGGCCATCGTTGCCGATAATTTTGAACTCAAGACCGGGTTGCTACAATTAGTAACTTCGAGTCAATACTTCGGTTTTGAGAGGGACGATCCTCATTCTCACATTCGATGGTTTAACAAGATCACATCCACCATCAAATACAAAAACGTCCCTCAAGAAGCTATTAAGCTTCTTCTTTTTCCTTTCTCTCTCGAGGGTACGGTCCGGATTTGGCTCGAAAAACAACCCCCTCGTTCTATTGAGACATGGGAAGACCTCGTGTCGAAATTTGTGAATGAATTATTTCCCCCTCTAAAACCACAAGCTTAAAGAATGAAATCACCAAATTTACTCAAAACTTTGATGAATCTTTTAGTGAGGCGTCGGATCGTTTTAAATAATTACTTCGCAAATGTCCTCATCATGGTTTTTCCGAGTTGCATCAAATCGATACTTTCTACAATGGTTTGAACCAAGCCGATCAAGACTCGTTGAATGCCGCCGCCGGTGGTAATCTTTTGAATCGGAATCCTAAAGATGCTTTAGCTATCATTGAGAACAAGTCTAACGTTCGCACTTCATAAAACAAATCAATCGTTTCCCAAGTGAATGCAACCTCTTCTACCTCATCTCCGGTGAGTAATTCTAGCACCGATGCTAAAATTGACAAACTCACGGAAGCTATCCAAGCATTGGTTCTTTCCAAACAAAAGAAACTATCTTCTCCACAAACTTCTTCACCCGCTCAAGTCAAGGCGGTGGAAGAAACTTGTGTCACTTGTGGTGGACCGCATGCTTACTACAATTGTACTGCCACCAATGGTAGTCAATTTGAGGTAAAAGCCGTAGCCGGGCCTTTCAATCAAGGAGGTAATCAATACCGACCTCAAGTTGACCCGAACTATCGTGCTAGCAATCAAAACGGTCCACCCGAATTTTCTCAACCCAACAATCCAAATAGATTCAATCAAAATCAACCGAGAACTCAAAATGTTCAAAATCAATTTCATGCCCTAATTAATCAATACCCAACTCAAGGTGTTAATTTCAATCAAGGTTTTCAAGCTCCTAATTACCAAGCCCCAATTGTTCCCTCAAATGAACTTGCTAATTACATCAAAGCAAATGAGGCTAACATAAGTGCAATGCAAACCCAAATCAACACTTTGAAAAATGATTTTCAATCTTCAATGACGAGACAAGGCAATGAGCTTAAAAATGAACTTCGAAATACAAATCACAAGATTGAACAATCCCAAGGCAAAATTGAGAACATGTTTGCTAGTCTTATGAATCAAATGAATCAAGCTTCTACTTCGGGAACTCTTCCGGGAAATACGATTCCTAACCCGAAGGGTGAATTGAAAGTAATTACCACTCGTAGTGGTAAATCTTATGATGGAACATCGATTCCTATTCCTTCTCCGATGAAGGAAGTGGAACGAGAAAACGAGGTAACAAAGGACAAGGTGCATTCCTCAAACCCACGAAGTACCGCACACGTTCAACCTTCGGTCGTCCAAATTTCAAGTCCCGAATTTGTTTTTCCAAAGAGCATTCCTAAGCCTTCGATCCCATATCCTTCGAGGCTTAATGATCAAAAACTCCGTGACAAAACTAATAATAAAATGAAGAAGTTTCTTGAAATTTTTCAAAAGTTACACTTCGACATTAGTTTTGCGGATGCTCTTCTTTACATGCTCAAGTTTGCTTCCACCTTCAAGAGTCTTCTTAGTAACAAAGAGAAATTGTTTGAGCTCACTAAAACTCGTTTGAATGAAAATTGTTCGGCGGTACTTCTAAAGAAACTTCCTGAAAAGTTAGGAGACCCCAAAAAATTTCTCATTCCTTGTGACTTCCAAAAGCTTAAAGAGTGCTTCGCCTTGGCCGATCTTGGCGCAAGCATCAATCTCATGCCTTTCTCTATTTGGGAAAAGCTTTCACTTCCCGAGCTTACTCCAACACGAATGACTCTAGAATTAGCAACTCGAACGGTTACTGTTCCGAAGGGTATTGCTGAAGATGTCTTTGTGAAAGTTGGCAAGTTCCATGTTCCTGCCGACTTCGTAGTCGTCGATTTTGATGCCGATCCTCGTGTTCCCCTCATTTTGGGAAGACCATTCTTGAAAACGGCTCGTGCATTAATCGATGTCTTTGAAGGCGAGATGACTCTAAGAGTCGGCGATGAAAAATTGGTCATAAACATTGAAAATACTTCAAAAGATCTTCTCGACCTTGAACGAGAAGCAATTAACCAAATTGATGTCATTGATGTTACATGCGATGAATACTTTCATGAAGGGTTAAATGTGCAAGGATCAATTGTTTCTACCATCGATGTCTCTTCCCCCTCTCTCACTCCATTTGAGGGAGGTGATTTCATTTTGGAAGAGATTGAAGCTTGTTTATCATGTGATTCTCGATTTGATCATGATTCTATCGATCCCGAGGAAGACATACTTCTCCTTGAGAAATTGCTTAATGATGATCCATCATCTCTTCCTCCAAAAGAACTTCATAACGAGGAGATCAAATCCATTGAAAATTCCAATGATCCTCCTGAGGTCGAACTTATGGACTTACCACCTCATCTCGAGTACGCATTTTTGGAGGGTGATGATAAGTTACCCGTCATAATTGCCAAAGACTTGAATGAGGATGATAAAACCGCTCTCATAAAGGTTTTAAAGTCACACAAGCGAGCCATCGCTTGGAAACTTTCCGACATTAAGGGTATTAACCCGGAATTTTGTATGCACAAAATATTGATGAAGGATGACTTTAAGCCGGCGGTTCAACAACAAAGACGGGTGAATCCAAAAATTCATGAGGTTATCAAACAAGAAGTCATAAAACTTCTTGATGCCGGATTAATTTACCCTATCTCAGATAGTCCTTGGGTGAGCCCCATTCATTGTGTGCCCAAGAAGGGTGGTATTACGGTTGTTAAAAATGACGAAAACGAGTTGATTCCTACTCGATTGGTAACGGGATGGCGTGTATGCATTGACTATCGTAAGTTAAATGACGCCACCCGTAAAGACCACTTTCCACTTCCTTTCATGGACCAAATGCTCGAAAGACTAGCGGGAAACGAATACTATTGTTTTCTCGACGGTTTCTCGGGTTATTTCCAAATTCCCATCGATCCACAAGATCAAGAGAAAACGACTTTCACGTGCCCGTACGGAACATTTGCCTATCGACGCATGCCTTTTGGTTTGTGCAATGCTCCGGGCACGTTTCAAAGATGCATGATGTGTTAGAACCTAAGTTTATGGTTCTAACACGTAAATGGAACGACATTTACGGGATTACATTATCTATCTTGAAAGGGACAAACACATGGACTAGAAGCGTCATTATTGTAAAGTTATGTGTTTGTTAGCCTTTATATACCTCTCCATACTTCCATGGAGGGGTGAGACTTTGTGTAATTTGCTTTCACTTTTCATTATCAATAAAACACACCTAGTTTTCCTTTCTCTCTCTACTTTCTCTCACTAACCATGGAGGTCATCTTCTTCCATGTTACCCGACCTCCCGAGTCCACAAATCAACATAAAACTACGATCCTAACAGTGGCATCAGAGCCTAGGTTATTATTTTGTTGATTTTGTGGTCATATCTTGTCAAAAAAATCGTATCTTTAGACTGTTTTTTAACCACTTTATCACTGTTTATTTTTGTTTCTGGTTTTAACAGTCTAAGTGGTCAAAAGTTTCATACTTTTTCCTTCACAGCAATTATACAACTGTTTTTATGTGGTCTTTTTGTCCCGTATGACAGTTTGTATTTCAGTCTCATGATTTCTTTTGTACCATCTCGTGAATATTTTTGGTCAATATGGTCTGAAAAACGTGGTCTGAAGAAACGGTCAAAAATAATGGTCACCAAATCTGGTAAAAACAAGCTGGTCGGAATCTTTGGTCGGATTAATCGCCGGAAAAAATCGAATTTCTTGTATAAGAAATTTCGATATGTACTTGTTATCGAAAACACAAGTTGTCGAGAACCCAAAACCCTAAACTGTCGAAATCACGATCTCGATAACCGTGTTATCGAAATCACGTTATCGAAATCGTGTTATCGTAATCATGTTCTCGACAATCACGTTCTCGATAACATGAGCCACGTTCTCGATAAGCAAAAGATTTCGATAAAGTTAAGTAAAGTTCTCGATAAGTTTACTATTCTCGATAATTTTGAAGTTATCGAAAACATTATCCAAAAATGAAAAAGAAATAAGATGAAGAGAAGACATATTGACTAAACCAAATTACTAACACACTGGTTTGACCTCAGAGTTGTTTATCTTCATTGGCCATAACTGTCTACAAAACAATAAGAAGAAGAAAAGATGGTGACAGAACCAACGACCAACAACTATAACCTAAACCAAATCGACACAGCCATTCCATCTCTAATCTCAATTGTTTACAACTACAAGTTATTCTAAACCCATCACAATACAATCTAAAGTCAACACCAAACCCACTTCACCACTGCCAACCATCTCAACAACGAGTCTAAACTTAAAAGAAAATTTATAAATTAGATCTCAGTTTGGTTCTTTCTTCAATTCAAATCTGAAAAGATTTACGTGAAGAGAACCATAAACCATCATAGATCCATGTTAGAAGCATAACTTCATACTCAATATCCGAAAACAACAAGAGAAGATTAATAACATAATTGTTATAACCTCCATCTTTGTTTCGTTCAACCTCAGAGAAACAACACGAGAGAACCTTACCCGAGACCTTAGCTAAAGATCTTGAAGCCAAATCTTGAGCCTCTGAGATTCGAGTATAAAGCAGGAATAAGGGAAAGTGTATGTATTTTTGGGTTTATAAGGTTCATGTTTGAATAGGTGATGAGAGGAGATGTGTTCTTGATGAGATTGATTGATGATGATTGAGTTGTGGATATGCGTTTGACTGCTATACGAGACGAAACAAATGATGGGGGCGGATGAGTTAGTGATTAGGGTTTCTCAAATGAGATAAATTTTAGGGATAGCGAGTGTTTATATCCGGTTACAATTTTTATTGGATCGGGCTTCATTTATTTAACTCATTTGGATTGGGATGTGGATTGGTTATATCATTGGACTGGGCTGAATTTTTTTTTTATCTTGTTATTGGATCCGATTATTTTGGTTTAAGATTAGGTTTGTTTAATGGGCTGCAATGTTATATCAAAATTGGGCTAAAGAGTGTTATTAGTGTCAAATGATATAATATTTGGTAAAAAGTTTGCTATTTGGTTATTACAAATTTTTCACGGGGATACATTTTTGACAAGATCGGGAAACCATTATTGAGTTCACTTAAACCGTCAAAAGGCTAGACTTGGTCATTTAACCGTAAGATGTGACTGCGGCGATAATTCTTTATTATTTATTTTAGATTGAAGTGGGATTTTACGGACGCGTGTACTTAGTATCTGAAGATATCGGGGTTGGTTGGATGAAGATTCTTCGAGATCCTTGTTTGAACTTTTAACCTTTACAATGACAAAGACTTGAGTTGTCTAGTTATACATGATGTTTGGTGGTTCTGCGTGTATAGCTATCACTTTAAGGAGTTACGTTGTAGTGCTCAGTGTCACACGCTGTTGTGGATACTCAAGAGGTGATGTACATCTTATACTTGATGGTGCTAGAGTATAGTGTACTTAGGGATTCGATGGTGGACGAACTCTCTACGCCGCTCTTAGTCATACAATAGTGCAAGTTTAAGTCACAAGGTTGGGTTATTTTACTTCGCTCTCAAGTTCATAATATTGGGTTTTCTCCATCAGTAGTCACTGCAAAAAGCCGTCAGAACGATAATGGGGTCGGTAAAGAGTTGGTTGAGAGAAGTATAAAAGAGTAGAGATGTTTATCAGCAGTTGATTCTCATGGGGCTAGTTATGGTACTTCACACCTGTTTGGTTAATTAGACGTATGGGGTTACGCTGCCTCCGATTCTCATCGTTAACATAGTGTGTATGCTTCCGATTTCGAAGAAGACATCGTGGGGGAAGATAGAATAGGTGTTGCTTGAGGTTGCTTGACTTCTTTGCGAAAACCCTTTTCTTTCACAAGTTTTTGCAAACAGGGGGAAGAAATGAGACGGTCATTGGTTCAAACGTCTTACTTTTGTGTAATCGTCTCAACTTTCACGGATTGTGAAGTGCTAAGTAGCCTACATATGTGAGAATATCCTGCTGATTTCTTGCATGTTACCCCCGAACAGAGCTTCCGCATTGAGTATAACCGTGATAATTTAACTACTCAGATTTTCTTGGTGTGGTTTACTGTGTCATCTACAAATTCCGCTGCGTACTCAAAACTTCAAAAGTTAGAAGACTTGCTTACTACATCAAAGTTTCGAATCTGCTGAAGACGGTTGTCAGTTTGGGGGGAAGCCGATTCAGAAACTTCGCCAAAAAGAAGTGTACGAAGAAGCCGCTAAAGACATGCAGCATGAATTGGGGGGAAGTTAATCCATTTCATGCATATTACATCATTTTTCTACAAGTGAAGAAAAAGTTCTCAAGTCGAGTTATAAGATGAAGACAAAGAGCGTCAACTGTAGACATCCTTAGCACTTGAAGAGCCGATGATAACCTTTCTTTATTTGTATTTGTACTTGTAGGAAATGTTGTAAGTAATCCCTTATGTCGCCCCATTGGGGGAAGATTGTTAGAACCTAAGTTTATGGTTCTAACACGTAAATGGAACGACATTTACGGGATTACATTATCTATCTTGAAAGGCACAAACACATGGACTAGAAGCGTCATTATTGTAAAGTTATGTGTTTGTTAGCCTTTATATACCCCTCCATACTTCCATGGAGGGGTGAGACTTTGTGTAATTTGCTTTCACTTTTCATTATCAATAAAACACACCTAGTTTTCCTTTCTCTCTCTACTTTCTCTCACTAACCATGGAGGTCATCTTCTTCCATGTTACCCGACCTCCCGAGTCCACAAATCAACATAAAACTACGATCCTAACATGATGGCCATTTTTCACGACATGATCGAGAAAACTATGGAGGTCTTCATGGATGATTTTTCGGTCGTTGGGAATTCATTTGAATCATGTCTCACCAATTTAGACAAAATGCTTCAACGTTGTGAAGATACGAATCTTTGTCTAAATTGGGAGAAAAGTCATTTCATGGTCAAAGAAGGCATTGTCTTTGGCCATAAGATTTCTAAGAGCGGGATTGAGGTCGGCAAAGCTAAAATCGATGTCATTGCTAAACTACCTCCTCCCACAACTGTTAAAGGTGTTCGGAGTTTTCTGGATCATGCCGGTTTCTATCGTAGATTCATTCAAGATTTCTCAAAAATAGCCCGGCCAATGACCCGACTTCTTGAAAAGGAAACTCCATTTGTCTTTTCCGATGAGTGCATCGAGGCTTTTCAAACTCTCAAGAAAAAGCTTACTGAGGCACCGATCTTAGTTGCCCCCGATTGGGATCTACCTTTTGAGCTTATGTGCGATGCAAGTGATTTTGCCATAGGTGCGGTCTTGGGGCAACGAAAAACCAAGCATTTTCAGCCTGTACATTATGCAAGCAAAACTTTGACCGAGGCTCAAGCTTATTACACCACAACGGAAAAAGAATTATTAGCCGTGGTGTATGCTTTTGAAAAATTCCGGCCATATTTAATCTTGACCAAAACCATAGTGTATACGGATCACTCGACTCTCAAATATCTCTTTGCAAAACAAGATGCAAAGCCAAGATTGCTCCGATGGGTTCTCCTCCTACAAGAATTTGATATCATTATCCGTGATAAAAAAGGAGCTGAGAACCTTGCTGCTGATCATTTGTCCCGATTAGAGAACCCACATCAAAGTATTCTTGAGAAAAAGGAAATAAATGAAACATTTCCTCTCGAGACATTTCCTCTACTTGTTTGCTTCTTGTGTGTTGTTTGCTCTTATTTTCAGATTTTCCTTTGATCGTGATGATTGAATGCGCCTGTTTTCAATCCAGCCGCCCAATATCCGATCTTGTTATTAACATTTATCCAGGGATATCGTTTTAAATCCTTTTTGTGAAAAAAGACTTTGTTTCTACACTTGGCTAGTAGTATTACCTTTTTCCGTTCAAAAGTTTCGGCTAAGTGCCGGTACTTTGAATATTGAGGGCAATATTCAATTCTAAGTGTGGGGTGAAATTCTAGCCGAATTTGATCACATGTGTACCATCTAGTTCCCTAGTACCCCCGTTTTGGCCAAAATTTTAAAATTTTTGCATTAAAAAGAATTGCTTTGCACAAAAAAAATAAAAAAATAAAAAAAATAAAAAAAATGAAAAAATGATGAAAAAAATAATAATAATAAGATAAGTGTTTAGTCTTGATTAGGCTAGAACAAAGGGAATCCTGACTCTGCCAGAGTGTTGATCTGGCTGCTTCTTTAACTTTTAGACTAAGTTTTTTATGAATTGTGCAAATGAAAATGCTAAGCGTGGAGTAGTTGGTTCTCTTTAGAGCTCATCGAAGGTATTTGTGGCCGTTTTCTCTCACAAAATTGTTTCACCCCATGTTATGTGTATAGAATAATGAAAGATGTTAGATTTTGGCGAAACTTAGTTCTTTATCTTCTTAAGAGAATCCTTGCTTAAAAAAATTGGGTATACATCAAGGTCGCATAATAAATAAAGTTGAATAATGTTCAAGTTTAAGTTCTATGAGCTGCGGTTCGAGATCGGGCCCTTGGATCCTTATTTCCAAAAGGTTTTATGTCTTGGCTACCCTCTTGCGCCGACCCTTGGACCTCTTTTCAGGAATGTGTGAGGTCTTGGTCTAACCACCTTGGATCCTCATTTCAGGAATGTCTAGAGTCTTGGAATTCTCCGTCGTAACGGCCCTTGGATCCTTTACTCCGAGTAGGTGTAAGGTCTTGGAATTACCCCGTGAAGCTCCGCAGACGTTCGTAATATAAAGTTAAGTCAAAAAAAAAGTGAAAAATGAAAAATGGAAAAGTCAAAAAATATATATGAGTATGAATAAATCCCAATTCCTTGATGTGGACCTCATTTTTAAAGCAGCGATTCTCGAGAAAAGATAGAAAACTACTTAGCGTCTTAACTTATTATCTTTATCGGAATTAAAATTATCGAAACGAGAAACCATGAAGAAATTCATTTCTCAACAAAAATAAAATAAATAGAGGAAAATAAGAAAATGGGAGCAAGAGGTTATTACACAATTAACTTCCATGGGTAGTGTTAGCATTTTACAAAAACATTTGCACAATGGTTTTTAAACTTAGTTGGGAGTATAAAAAGAGAATGATGATTAAAATTTCCTGGAGACACCCAGTTTGTGTGAATCCCGTTCCAAGATGTCATTTTTGAAAATCAAGCGTGTTATGTATTTCTGTTATCGTTTAATTTCTCGCATTGAATAAAAAGTCGAAACAGGGTATACTTGATGTTCTTTCATTACTTCATATGATAGGATTGCTAGGGACTAGCAATTGCTTAGTGTGGGGGATTTGATATGTGTCTCATTACACATATCTTTTACTTCATTTAACGAGCCAAAACGACCAAAAACACCAAAAAAACGACCATATAATGCTACAAATATCCTTGGAGTGTGTTTTTGTGTATTTCAGGTACAAAGGATTGAAAATAGATGAAAAATGGAGCAAAGTGTGCAGAAATGTCAAATTCAGTCCCTCAACTATCAGAAAATGTCAAAAATGGTCCCTTGATATCTATTTTTGAAGATTCATCATCAATGGTCCTTGGAAAAATGAAATATGGCAAGAATGGCCCTTGGAATGATTTTTGATATATGGCAGAATTGGTCCTTTAGGTTTCAAGAATTTACAAAATTGGTCCTTGTGCTTATATTTAACTAAACCATATGGACCCTTTTTAATAAACTCACCACTATACCTAATCCAATCTAATTCCAAATCCATCACTCTGGCCCAAACTCTCCCTCAACCCAACAAGAAATAAACCTGTGTTTATTTAAACACGGTCAACCCAGTCAAACCTTTCTCCTACCTCCACCCTTTACCCTCCATGTCTAAACACTTCCCCTCGACATATCTCTGAAACACTCCACCCCTAACCCCAAGACCTCAAAAGCAATACCCACTATGTCCCCCCCACCTCTCACAACCCGTACCTACCACCATTCCAAGCTGGCAATCCACTTTAAGGTTTTGGCGCCAAAACTCAATCTAAGGCTAAGATCATGCTAACTTTAATCTGATGGCTGGGATTTGCTTAGAAGAAACACAGTAGTGATATACAACTGTTTGCACTTACAAAAGAAGCACAAAAAAGGGTAAAAGACCTAATTCGATTGTAGTATAAATAGGGCTCTTGTAAAGCCTCAACAACATCCTTTTCTCTTGTACTTTACTTTCAGTAACTTTAATTTCCATTTGTAATTCAGTTTCTGCAATTTAATATAAGTATTAATTCAGTTTCAAGCTTTTTCCAGTTTCAAGCTTTTTAGATTATTTTTAGAATTTTTTCTTGCTGCTTATTTGAGCTTATTTTTAAGCATGTTTGCATGTGACCTGCCCTACACCAAGGGTGACTAAGTCACAAGCCTTTTTTATATAGCTTGTAGTTTGATCAGTAGGGTACTTTAGCTTATGATTTTTGGTGTTTTGAAAAGCCCTTCTGGCCAGCTTGAGATACATGTGCTTATATTTCATTTTCCAGCTTATTTGCATGCTTAATTTTGATCTAAAAATTCTCACCACTGAACCTTTATACTGAGTGCTCAGTGTAATGTGCCATTTTCACAAGCTCATTGTGAGCTTGTCTGTGGGTCCCATCATTAGCGAAGCCCACAGACCCAGCTTGTAGGATCAAGGCTCATTTTGGGCTCTTGAGCTTATTTACATAGCTAAATCTTGGCCTGCATTTCTCCCTAAAGCCTGTTTGGGTTCAGTAGGTTTGAGCTTGTTTATTTGTGCTTATAAGCTTATTCAGTGAGCTTCTCTTGTTGTTTCTGCTTGTTCTTAGTCCCTTTTACACATTTCAACTTAATTTCAAGCTTTTGTTCAATTTATAGCTTTTGTGAAAGCTTTTCAAGTCTTAAAATTTCATTTGAGCTTAAAGGCTTAAGCTGTTAAGCTATTAAGCTCTCCCACTGCTTATTTTCAAGTTATTAACTAGTTGCCTTTATTAAAGTTCTATATTTTCAGTGTATAAATAGATTTGTAAAAGAAAAATCAAGAAAATCAAAAATAAATAAAGTGATAGCTTCTATTTAAGCCATTTGGCTTATTTTTCAGCTTTTTAAAAAAGCACATTCTATTTTTATATTTTTCCTAGTTTCCTGTTATCTTATAGTATTTGTATAAAAATTTTCATAATTATCTCTTTTCATTTAGTATTTATAATAATTAATATTAATTTAATTAGTTTTAATTGAAAAATCAAAAATAAAATCCATTACTTTTTATTTTTAATATCTAGCATCTTTTTATATTTTTTCTAGCTCTTATTAATTATAAAGTATTATTAGAAAAAGTTTCATAATTATTACTGTTCATTTGCTATTTTTATTAATTAATCTAGTTTAATTAGCTTTTAACTAATAATAAGTAAATAATTTCTAAAATTGTTTATTTATAATTTTTATAAACTTTTTATAATTTTTTAGGATTCCTGTGATGTTAATTAGTTTTAAAAAAAGTTTCATAATTATCTAAGTCATTTTAGTATTTTAAGTAATTTAAATTAGCTTAAATAAGTAATTAAATAGTTTTTAATTAATAATTAATATTAAATAATTAAATAATCAAAAAAAATAATTTTCTTTTTTATAAATTTTCTTTTAATATTAAGTTTGTAAAAAAAGTCATTTTCACCCCCTTAGGATTTTTTATTACCCTCATTTCACTTTTTATTTTGCGCGTTTACGTTATTCTTAATTTAAACGCGCGTTTTCAAGTTTTTAAACGTTTTTAAATTATCTTCTTTCACGTAATTGTTGATATGCTTAAGCTATTTTCTTTTATATTTCCTTTGTTTTATCACTCACACCCTTTCCCAATCACTGAATCACTCAAACGTTTCCCAAAATACAATTTCAATCTCGCTGGGACATAACGACCCGAGAATACACTGTGCTTGCACCGGATCATAAATTGATCTCTCCTCTCTCAGATTCGACTTGTTGACCACACCTGGTTGACTGGTTAGTTTGGGAGGAGTCAAATTTTGGCGCCGCTGCCGGGGAGGTTGTTGCGTGTTTTATAAACGTTTATCAGTTTAATGATTTTTCAAAACCCTCCTTGTACAAATTTCACCACTTTGTAAATTTTTGTAAAAATCAAAATCAATCAAAAAAGTCATTAACACTTTTCCTAAAGTGTTAACAACACAAAAAAAAATCAAAAACAACAAAACGAATCGTGAAGTTTGCTGAATCAGATTACTCGATGATTCTTAGTGTGATCTAAAAGGAAACGATTTGGTTTCTTGAAACGATTTCCAAAAACATTGTAATTTAGTTTTCAACGAACACAAAAAAAACCCAAAAAGATTTTCCTTCTTTGTTTTTACAAAATGTTTATCAAAAACCCAAAAAATATTCTTCTTATCCTTCTTATCAGTTTGATTCTTCACCCCTTACCCTCTGTAACTATTTGATTCTTTCTATGTCTCATCCTCACCCTCTTGTTTGTCAATGGTGTGGTGGTCCTTATAATGGTGGAAATTGCCCTGGTTGTAGCATTGTGAGTTCGGGAAACGGGATGTCTATGACCAAAATCCCTACAATGAAACAACCAGTTTCTTTAACCAACCCCCACACCCAGAAATGGAGACATATTCGTATGAATATTGTGGAGGCCCTCACTACAGCTCTGATTTTCAAACTAGGAATCAGTTTGTCTATGAACAGGTTCCTTGTAACAATCATGAATTTGGTTTTAACCAGCCTTCACAATACACAACCCCTCAACCACTTCGTCAGAGCGAGTTAACTAGAGCTGAATTGATTACAAAAACGATTATTGCTCAAAATCAATTCAACATGAACATTCAAGATGGAATAAATTGTCTTAAGGATCTAATTCTTAGGAAACAAAATCCTCCTGTTAACTCATTTTATCTTGAGGATGAAAGTTATGAGGATGAACCATTTGAAGAAGAAAACTCTAAGGAACCTTCATATATCTTGATAATGGGGGACAAGGAAGTCAAAGTCAATCCTCTTGAGGAAATAGATGACCTTGTTCCAATCCCAAAGGTATCTGAGAAACCTTTTGATTCGACTTCAGTTGAAATTCCATTCGTGGAAACACAGGGAGAAAAGAGTATGCCAGAATTACTAGCAGATGAACAAATGGAACTTGTAGAATCCATGACTGCTAGCCCTTCTCAACTCCCTCAGTCTGTTGTTATCACACCCAAAGTTCCCTCAGTAGTGGTGGTATCAACAAAGGACTCTCTAGTTGGACTAGAGGGATGTTGTCCTGTGAATATAGGTGTCTCATGATTGGGCTCAGCAACAAAGGTTCCTATGAACTCATCACTATGGTTAAGTTGGTCAGTGATGGGTGTCTCATCCTCATTCCTAAGGTCAGTAGAATCCTCACCAGCAGGATTGACTGGTTGCATTGGATTAGCAGATTGCTCATGAGGAGTATCCACAGGCTGATCATCCGCAGCTGCTGAAGCAGATGCTTCAGCAGCTTTAGATGAACCAGCAACCTCGTCTGCTGATGCATTGGCATCAGCAGTTTCAGGAATGGGTGGAATACTATCCTCAGCAGCATGAGGGCTGGGTGGATTACCACCTTCAGCAGCACCAGCATTGCCACCAGGCAACATAGCTGGTGTTATAGGCTGTTGATCCCAGTTGAGCAGTTGAGCAGTGATTACTATCTTAGATAAACCAAGACAATAATGTATAGAAGCTGACTTGTATGTAACCTTAATCACTATGCGGAATATAGTAATTAACTTAAAAAGAACGCGAACACAGATAATTCACACCTTAAACACTTCAATATAATTAATACGAGCACTCTGAATAGTGCTAGGGTTTTACAACCTTGAAGTGTATGAATACTAGAATAATACGTACTCTAGACAAACCCTAGGATCTCCTTTTATACACCAAGGAACCCTACGGCCTTACATCAACTTCCTATACAAGACAAAGATATTCTAAAACAATAGAATATTACAAAACATCTTTACTATAAATACAAAGCCGCGTACATAATCTTATCACCAAACAGCAGAGTCATCATGGCAGTATACTTCCAGCAGTAGAGTCTCAGCAGTAGTCATGTCTGGCAGTAGAGACTTTACACTAGCAGTAGAGTTGTCTGACCAGCAGTAGAGTATACACAGAAGTAGAGTTAACTTAAAACCCAACAGTAATGTGGATGCTTTCAGTGCTTTGGTAATTTTAGTTTGTATTTCTAAATTGTGAGTGTTTTTTAACTTACACACTGCGAATTTCATAATATGCCGGTGTGTAAAGATGCAAGCAAAACGACTGTGTTTCGTTTGTGTTTTAATTAAACTTATAATATTAGTAAAGCTTTTTTTTCACAAGTGAAATTATTCCATATGTGGAATTTATTTTTTTTCACAAGTGAAAATAAATTAAACTTTGATTTTGTTTTTTTTTCACAAGTGAAAATAAAATACACATGTGATTAACCTGGTTCATATCAAACAAGTTAACATACTACACACTACCAACTTTTACAAAATGACTGATATAATAAAAGTTTTTCACGTCTAACAAGTTACACTTCTATTGCTTCATCTTCTCTCAAGCTTTTTCACAAGTGAAAATAAATTAAACTTTGATTTTGCTTTTTTTCACAAGTGAAAATAAAATACACATGTGATTAACATGGTTCATATCTAACAAGTTAACATACTACAGTACCAACTTTTACAAAATGACTTATATAATAAAAGTTTTTCACATCTAACAAGATACACTTCTATTTCTTCATCTTCTCTCAAGCCTGGTCCAGGTGCTGGAGGATTGTTGAAGTTGATTTGCTTTATCCTTTCTGACCTTCTAAATGGTAATGGTTCTTCCTCCTGCCATACTTCTTCTTGCACATTTTCGTCCCTATTTTCTTCAGATGCCAATGGTTGTGACTGGCTTAATGGAATCTCTGACTGAACGTGATCTTCACCATTTTGGGATTGTGACTGAACTTGAGCTTCACCAAGTTTGGATTGTGACTGAGCAGCAGCAGCAACAACTGTTTAAATGGCAGCATTGTTAACATAATTATTAACAGTAGCTAGCGTTTCATCTTCAGCACCATCATTTACATCATTGTGTTCGTCTGTTGCATTAAATTATGAGATCGTTTATCTATACTACCTATAAAGCAAATTTGGTCAAACTTGAAATGTGAAATTTTCAAGAAATCTTGAATTTTCAAGAATGGTCAAATGAAAGAGAAAAGTTAAATATAATTAATACTCTTATCAAAACACCCAATTACTTAAAATTACAATTATTTATTCACATTGTACAACCAATTAAAAACATATTTATCAAATTTAAATACAACAATTAAACACAAACGGGTTGACCGGGACGCTTCAACCCGACGGGTTGACGCCAATTTAATTTGAGCCCATTTCCGACCCAACCTATCAAGTTTATCCGGTTAAATCGACCCATTTTTCGAACGGGAACGGTTCAGAACGGTTGAAACTACGCCGGGTCGATCCGGGTTTTCAAAACATTATCCAGGTTACTCTAAAAGTACAATGATGTTATTCACTTTGTACAACCAACTTAAAAACATATCTATCAAATTAAATACAACCAATTAAAACAGCAATCGGGCTGACCGGGACGCCTTTAAACCGGCCGGGTTGACCCAGATTAATTTGACCCCATTTTTGACCAGCCTAGGCAG
>LBNU01036540.1:99283-131625 GCA_014162995.1 Artemisia annua | reverse complement strand
GGAGAGAGAGGTCGCGGACCTCAAGAGGGATGCTGATGCGCATAGTGTTGAGATGGGATCATTGTGGAGAGAGCTGGATGGTTTGAGGCAAGAGTTGAGGAGTCTACGCCAGCGTAGTGGCTAGATAGTTGGATTTTGTTGTCATGTTGCTTTCTACACCGAGGAGTGTTCGGTTAGAAAAGCTAGTTATTTTATTTTGATGTATCCCCGTTGGTTGTTCGTCTCGTTTGAGAATGATTAGTATTTTTTTATGTCTATTGTAGTCGGAAAGATGTCTTGATCGCTATTTGTATGGATGATGGTTATTATTATATGATGTCATGTGGTTTTGGATGTCATGGAAATTGAGTTCCTATTCGCTTTATTGTTGTCTTGTGGTGTATTGTTGATATTCTTCCGATGTCTTGGCTTAATTTATTCGATTCTTGCTGAGCGTATGATAAGTGATGTCGGAGACTTATGAACCTTGTGTGATGTTTCAGATCAATGGTTGTACGACGAAACCCTGTCAGAGCTACCCGAACTGGTACTGCAGCGACTACCCCTGGCCGTCGAGGACGCCGTCCTACTCGAAATGTTGAAACCCCTACTCCTGACAACCTGGACACCACCAACCGCAACAACAGGAATCAAAATTTTGATGTTCAGGGAGACAATGGTCATATTCCACCGAATGCACCTACTGTGGACCAAGCTATGATCAACCAACTTGTGGAACAACGAGTTGCTGAACTGCTAGCTGAGTCGAATCATACCAACAACTCTGCTGGAACCTTTCCACCTGTTCGTACTAATGGTTGTAACTACAAGGAGTTTCGAATCTGTGGACCCATTAAGTTTGGTGGAACTGAAAGAGTGGTCTACCTGGTCAGGTGGATAGAGAAAACTGAGTCAGTGTTCAATGTCAGTAACTGTGCGGAGAATGCGAAGGTAAAGTTTGCTTCTTTTACTTTCAAGGATGAAGCATTAACTTGGTGGAACAATTACCGAAATTCGGTTGGGAGTGATGTGGCCTATGCCATGACTTGGGAGCAATTTAAGTCCTTGCTGATTCAGACTTACTGCCCAAGGAATGAGGTTAAGAAGCTGGAGATCGAGTTCTGGAATCACAAAGTGAAGGGTACCGATATGGTGACTTACAATCGTCGTTACCAGGAGTTATCCCTGCTTTGCCCGGATATGGTTAAGACTGAGGCTCAAAGGATTGAGCGATATACCGATGGGCTGCCTGTGGCTACAAGGAACGACGTGATTGCTGCTAGGCCTGCAAGCGTTCATGAGGCTATCAGAATCGCTCAACAACTGATGGACTCGTTGGTATTGGGAGAAGCTGAGAAGAATAAGAATGGAAAGAGGAAGAGGGACCATCACTCTAAGGGTAATGATCACCGAAACAAGCGACAAGATGTCGCTAAGGCTTATGCTATTGGGGATGGGAATAAGAAGAATCAAAATGGTGATGCACCTAAGTGTGGTCGTTGCTACAATAATCATCATGGACGATGTGATGTGATGTGCCAGAATTGCTCAAGGAAAGGACACACAGCTAGGGACTGTAGAGCTCGACCCCTTGCTATGGTGCAAGCTGCTCCTAAAGCTCGGAGTAAGGCGAGTGTTACTTGTTATGGATGTGGAAAGAAGGGATACTATAGGAATGAGTGTAGGGAATCGTAGAACCGAAGAAATCAAGGATCGGGTGGTAATGGGTACAATCGTGGAAACCATGGGGCTAGAGGAAACCGTGGACGACAGGACAATGAGGACCAACGTGTGGAAGCAAGAGCTGCTCATGGGGGAGTGTATGCATTGGGAAATGAGAGAGGAGAAGACCCGAACGTCGTTACTGGTACGTTCCTTTTCAATAATCGTTATGCTTCCATACTATTTGATACTGGTGCCGATAGAAGTTTTGTGTCCACTACTTTTGCACCCCTATTAGAAAAACCCCCGATGGCCTTAGAAACTGGATATGATGTATAGTTAGTTAACGGAAACATAGAAAGGATTAAAACCATCATTCACGGCTGCACGTTGAATTTCTTGAATCACCCTTTCAACATAGACTTTCTACCCGTCACATTAGGAAGTTTTGATGTCATTATTGGTATGGATTGGTTGTCGAAGTGTCGTGCTCACATACTTTGCGATGAGAAAATTGTGCGTGTGCCTTACGGCAAGGAGATTTTAAATATACAAGGAGATCGAAGAGGTTTGAGGAGTCCATCCAGATTAGCGGTCATATCTTGCACTAAGCTACCGAAGCTAATGGAAAAAGGATGTTACCTTTTCTTAGCTCAAATCTCTGAGAAAGGAGGGAAGGAGAAGAAAGAAAGGTGCATTGGAGATGTGCCTATAGTTCGTGACTTTCCGGATGTATTCCCTGAGGAATTGCCGGGAATCCCGCCTACTAGACAGGTGGAGTTTCAGATTGAGTTGATACCTGGTGCTGCACCCGTGGCACGGGCACCTGACTTGCACCGACGGAACTAGAAGAGTTGTCGAAACAATTGGCAGAGTTAGCAGAAAAGGGATTTATACGACCAAGTTCTTCACCTTGGGGAGCCCCAGTTTTATTCGTGAAGAAGAAGGACGGATCATTCCGTATGTGTATTGATTACCGTGAGCTGAACAAGTTAACGGTAAAGAATAGATACCTGTTACCGAGAATCGACGACTTGTTCGATCAACTCCAAGGATCGAGTGTGTATTCGAAGATCGATCTGAGATCAGGATATCATCAACTTAGAGTTCGCGAGGAAGATATTCTGAAAACGGCTTTTAGAACCCGATACAGGCATTACGAGTTCCAAGTGATGTCGTTTGGGTTGACTAACGCACCGGCGGTATTCATGGATCTCATGAATCGGGTGTGTAAGCCTTACTTAGACAAGTTTGTGATAGTGTTCGTCGACGATATCTTAATCTACTCGAAGAGTGAGAAGGAGCATGAGGAGCATCTAAGACTTATCTTAGAATTGCTCAGGAGGGAGAAACTGTATGCCAAATCCTCCAAATGCGAATTTTGGATTCTGACGGTACAATTCTTGGGTCATATGAGTGATAGACAAGGAGTTCATGTAGACCCCGCTAAGATTGAAGCTATTAAATATTGGGCTGCACCGACAACCCCAACGGAAGTTCGTTAATTTTTGGGTTTAGCCGGTTACTACCGAAGATTCATTGAGGGATTTTCAAAGATAGCAAAGCCACTAACAAAGTTGACTCAAAAGAACGTTAAATATGAATGAGGAGATAAGGAAGAGGAAGCATTTCAATTACTTAAGAAGATGTTGTGTAGTGCTCCTATCTTGGCATTGCCTGAAGGTAGCGAAGACTTTGTAGTCTACTGTGACGCTTCTCATAAAGGTTTTGTTAGCATTGTATTTTTATATTATGAAGTGTCGGTCATTATATTATTGAATCGTGTAATAGGTTGCGTTAGAAAGGGTTTTAAGAACTTATATGTTCAATATTCAATAAGTTAGAAGTTCAAGGACTAAACTTGTATAAGCATTGAAACTACTATGCCTAGCACTATATAAGGCATAGGATACCTCATTTGTATGTGAGTTTCATCATTTGGAATACACACACATTGTTCTTATCTTATAATGATGATCCTCCACTCTCTCTCTCTCTACTCTCTATTTCTCTCTTTAGAATAAGCTAAATAAGTCTTGAAATAAGTTGTTATACACGGTCCTACAAGTGGTATCATTCGCCAAGGGAAAGATTTAGGTTGTTTTAGATTCGTTTTGGTTAGTTTTTTTGGGTCGTTTGGTTCGTGTTTTAGGCGTTAGGTTATTTGGTACGTGAGGTTTCATTGTGACGTGAAGGTTTTAGGTGTTTGTAAGGGTTTTGAATTCGGTTAGGTTCATTTACAACTCGTTTAGTTCTAAAAAAAATTGATCAGTACGTCTTATTTGGGTTTTAGCGAGTTTGAGAATTAGGGTTATGAGAGTATGAGGTTTTTGGTGTGTTTCTTACGAGTATCGTCCCAAAGTTAGCGAGTATAAGGTTAAATTTAGCGAGTAAGGATACATAGTAGCGAGTAAGGAAGAATATTTAGCGAGTTTCGCTTGGTTATTCTTGCGAGTATTGTGAATCATTGGCGAGTAAGCCTTCCAAACCCTTATCCTTTTGCGAGTAAGGAACATCTTTTGCGAGTATCAAACCGCCACTCTGCTCAATTTTCCTTTCTTTTGCGAGTATCACAAGTTCTTTTGCGAGTATCACAAGTTTTTGCGAGTAAGACTTCTTGCGAGTAAGGTTTGTCACTTTTGCGAGTAAGGTTTATTGCGAGTAAGGTTTATATTTTGCGAGTAAGGCAATCTTGAAACTTGCTAGTAAGGGATTTGGATATTGCGTGTTATTAAGTTTTATTTCTTGCGAGTTAAGAACTCATTTATTGCGAATATCAACCAAGTTCTTGCGAGTAAGATCTTAGTGAGTTTGAAAAAAAAGTTTGGCGGGAAAATTTGAGTAAAATTTATTTTCTGCAGGAGATTAAACGTTCAATTTTTACGCGAGATTTAAATTTTGGTATAACGTTGAAAATTTTGACCAAAAATTCAAATTTTTTAGGCCAAAATTCAAATTTTTTCGATAAAATTTGGCGTCAAAATTTTTAAAACTCAAATTTTTCGTGCAACCTTAGAATTGCATTCCATAGTGATTTTCAAATTTTGGGTAAGAAAATTTTCAAATTCGATTTTTGGAGGGAAAACTCAAACTCACTAAGAACAACCGTATACGCCTTTAAGTTTCACCAATCAAATCTAATCTACATAAACAACCTACGTTTATCCTTTAAAGATCCAACAACAACTTTTCACGACTTTTCACTTTGAATCGAATCATCATGGCAACTCAACAAGATATTCATGCCGCCGGTGCTGAAAACCGACCTCCCATGCTTTCAAAGGGTGGTTATTCACAATGGGCTAGTAGAATGTTACGCTATCTTAAGAGCAAAACAAATGGAACACTCCTTGTTAATTCTGTTTTGCACGGTCCTTTCAAACCTAGAGAAATACTAGACCATGGTGATCCGAATGGAACCCCCCCAGTACCACCTTTCCACAGACTTCAGAATGAGACTGACTACACCGAAGAAGATCGACAACAAATCATTGTTGATGATCAAGCATTTCACCTTGTTGTTCTTGGTCTACCAGAATCGACTTATGCTACAGTGGATAGTGAAGAAAGTGCTCATGCAGTCTGGGAAAGAGTTAAGAAGCTTATGTATGGAACGGATATCGGGAAACAAGAAATGGAAACACAATTGCTTAAGGAACTTCGCAAGTTCACTTCAATTCCTAGTGAATCCATAGAGTCATATTATCTCAGATTCTGCAAGATCATGAATGATTTGTCAAGGCACAACCTCACTCAGACAAACATTGCTAACAACACAATCTTTCTGAATGAGCTACAACCAGAATGGGGAAGATACGTCACCATTGTTTATCAGACGAAGAATTTGCATGATGTTACTTATGATCAGTTGTACGATTTCTTGAAGCAGAATCAGGCAGAGGCAAATGAAGTGAGAGCTGAGATGCTTGCTAAGAAACATGATCCTCTAGCACTTATTGCTAATACACCATCACCTTCATCAGTAAACACACCATATCAACCATCATCATCATCTTCCACTCACAACTACATGCAACAACAATACATTCCACAACAAACTGCTGCAATCCCACAACAACAATTCTACCCACAACAACAACAACAAGTCATTCCACAACAACCATATCCATACTTCCCAGAACCAGAGTTCACTGACAGTGATGATTCTACTGATGCTTTGACACAAGCACTTGCTCTTCTGACAAAAGCAGTCCAAGGACGCTATTCCACACCAACCAACAACAACCAACGAATTTCAACGAACACTCGTAACAGGCAGATTGTGCAACCGAGTTTCAACATGGGCAATGCCGGGCCAATGGTTGGAGGTATGGGGAATCAGCAAGGATATGCTCCGGGCTATAACATGGGTAATCAGAATAGGCAGAATCAGATGGGTCAGTATGTCGGGAATCAGATGGGGCAAGTTGTTGGTAATCAGAGGGGTCAGAATGTTGGTATTCAGGGTAATCAGTTTGGTAATGTTGGGAATCAGGGTAATCAGTATGGAAATGTTGCAGCACAAGTTGGTGGGAATTATGGAAATGTGAATGGGAATCAGCAGAATGTGATTAAGTGTTTCAATTGCCAAGGTGTCGGTCATATGGCGAGGAACTGTCCTACTAAGCCTCAAAGGAAGACTTCAGAATTTCTGCAGAAAGCATTGATGCTAGTACAAAAGGAAGAGGCAGGATTCCAGTTGAACGCCGAGGAGCATGATTTCATGGCACTGATGGATGACATGGAGGACAGAGAGGAAGTGAATGCAAACTGCATATTTATGGCTAATCTTCAGGAAGCTAAGTATGATACAGATTCTGAGACACCTCCTGTTTATGATGCCAATGCACTTTCTGAGGTACACAACTTCGATCATGACAACAATAATGATATATTTGATATGTCTTTTCATGAGGAACAGCATTCTGAGACACAAGCACCTATTTATGATACATATCAGGATACGCCGAATAGTAGCAATATTGATTCGACGACTCCCGATATGAATCATAATGGAGGCTCAGTTTCACAGCATGCTGAGACTGATGAGGAAACACGTGCTTTATTTGAAACATTATTGAATAATTGTACTATCGAAGTTGAAAAAGTGAAAAAGGTCAATCGCGATGTTAAGGCCGCGAATGAGATATTGACCACTGAGCTTGAGAGATACAAGGCCAAAGAAAAAAGTTTTCTAAATGATAAAAAACGCGAGTCTGAATTTGAAATTGGTTATAAGAAAATACTTGTTAAAGATAGAGAATTGCAATGCAAATATGATACTCTTGAAGTCACTTCAATGAAAACAATTAAATCTTTAAAACAAGAGATTTCTGATTTAACAAACCAACTTTCAAAACAAAAATCAGCTTATGCCAATCTTGAAAAAGAACGGGATGAGTTGAAAAAAGACTTTGCAAAGAAAGAAGATAAACTTTTGGAAGAAATCATAGAGTCAGAACACAAGATTGCTAAACTTGAAGATTTGTTGGTTAAAAAGGGTCAATCAGCTCAAACGATTCACATGATTTCTAATCAGACCGATCCGTTTTACCACACAAAATACAAAATGGCTCTAGGGAACAAAACACCTTGTAATCTCAAGAAAGCTCAGCAAGAACAGAATGTGATTTATAATGCTAATGTGATATATGAGAAACATGATCCTCCTTATGTGCGTGATTCTGATGATACTATACAACTTGCGGAGGAGAGTCAACATAAAATGAAACAAAAGAATCCTAATTTAAAACCAATTGATTACGAGAAATGGAACAAAATCAATGGAATCACTTTTGTCCCTCAAAAACAAACACAAACTGTTTCCAAAAAATTCACTTTCAAGCAAATGCTTTCAAAACCTGCAGCTGTTTCCAAATCTCTTTCAAATATTGAACAGATGTCTTCAAACAACACTTTTAACACAAGTGATGCAAGGGGATATCTTGATGATCTCAAAACCAGAGTTGGAACACTTCAGAGGACTTTAGAATCTAAAACGAAAACAAATGAGAAAAATTGGAACTCAACAGTCCATTTACAAGTGAAAAAGATTCTTGAAAGTGATATTGCTCCACAACTCACTGCTGTGAATGCAAGAGTGATTCATTTTGAACAAGCGTTTTTGAAAGAAACAGCTGACTTTGTTACGGATCACAAATCCCTAGTAAAGCAGGCAAATGAATCTTTTGAGAAAATAAGTGTTTTGGAAAAGTTAAATGACTCTCTCTTCGAAGCTGTGATGTCTACTGATATTATGTCTCTCATATTGCAAATATATTCTGTTGAAGATGACGAACGACTTCGAGCTGAGACCTCCGCACTTGTTTCAAAATATGAAAATGCTCTTATTAAACTTGAAAAAGAAAACGTGTCATATTTTAAACAACTTGATCGAAAAAAGGAAGAATGCAAGTATGACAAATTGTCGTATGAGCGTGATTTCAAGAAGTTGCAAGAGCAAAATGATCTTTTGAGGTCTCAGCTTGAAAGTTTAAAAGGAAAGGGTGTGGAAACTAAGCTTGAAAAACCAAAGACTTCGGAGAAACCAAACGCTTTTAATCCGGTTGTAAAACCAAAAATGTCAATTTCTCGGTTTGCTCCAAAAGTCGATGTGAACAAAGATTTATCAAAAACAGTCACTCCATCACCTTTGTCCAAATGTAATGAAAAAGAAAAATGTGCTGAGAAAGGAAAAGCGGTTGTCGAAACACCAAAAGTTTTAGCCCCTGGTCTGTTTAGGATTAGTCCCACTACTGCGTGTGCCTCTACATCTAGGACAAGCGAAAAATGTGTAAAGGATAATTCTAAAGAGTCTAAGGATACTAAATGCGACAACAAAATAAATTCTAATGAGTGTGCCTTACCTTCTACAGGAGTAGCAAGCACATCTAGGAGCAGCAGACTAAAGCCTAGAAGCAATACAAGGAACAATAGAGTCTCGCCTGTCTCTAAGAGTAGTTGCAAGAATAAAATGGAAGAAGTAGAAGAACACCCTAGGAATTTATCGCTTTGTAATAAGAAACATAGTTCATCTGAATGTAATGTTGATCGTACTGTTTTGAATGCATGTAATGACTCTCTTTGCTTAACGTGCATGAAATGCTTAATTAATGATGTTCATGATGAATGTGTTTCTAAGTATGTGAATGAGATGCTTGAACAGAATGATGCTTTAGATAAATCTAGTGCGAGATCTAGATACTTTGGTAAACTAATTAAAAAGATTAGGTATCCCACAAGTAATAAAATGCCTAGAGATTATCTTAAGTACTGTGCATGGAAACCAACGGGTAGAGAATTCACTCTTAAGGATGGTAAATTGATAGTGGTTCAATCTGAACAAACAGAAACCTTCTATGAGTGTGACAATGCTTTTACCTCTAACCCCATGGAACCTAATTCGAAACGGTTTCCAAATACAAAATCTTCTGTTCTACGCAGGTTATCGAAATTTGTCTTTGGATCGTCGACTCGGGTTGCTCCAAGCACATGACCGGGAATTTGAAGCTGCTGATCAACTTTGTTTGGAAGTTCATGGGAACTGTACGTTTTGGAAATGATCACATTGCAGCTATTTCGGGTTATGGAGATCTTCAGTTTGGAAATTACTTAATCACTCGGGTTTACTATGTCGAAGGGTTGGGACACAACTTGTTTTCAGTCGGGCAGTTTTGTGATGCAGATTTAGAGGTTGCTTTTAGAAGAAACACGGTTTTTGTTCGAAATTTGGTTGGAAAAGATCTTTTAATCGGAAATCGCGACACTAACCTTTATGCTATCGACATCAATCAAATGGCCTCTACATCACCAATTTGTCTTATGACAAGAGCATCAGAAACAAAGTCTTGGTTGTGGCATCGACGTTTATCCCATCTCAATTTCGACACGATCAACAAATTGGCCAAAGACAACATCGTCAACGGACTCCCAAAGCTCAAATACACCAAAGAACACTTATGTCCATCTTGCGAACAAGGTAAGAGCAAAAGAGCAACATACAAACCAAAAACCGTACCTAGTTCGGAAGCAAGGTTACACTTGTTACACATGGACTTATGTGGCCCGATGAGAGTTGAAAGTATCAATGGGAAGAAGTATATTCTTGTTATCGTCGATGATTATTCAAGATATACATGGGTGAAGTTTTTGAGATCAAAAGATGAAGCACCTAGCACCATCATCACCTTTCTGAAGCGTATTCAAGTTCTACTTCAAGCTCCAGTAAGGATTGTAAGAACAGATAACGGCACAGAATTCACAAATCAGGAGTTAAGAACGTATTTTGAAGATGTTGGAATTACACATCAAACATCGGTTGTTAGAACTCCACAGCAGAACGGGGTAGTTGAAAGAAGAAATAGAACTCTTGTGGAAGCTGCTCGTATTATGCTGATTTATTCCAGTGCACCACTATTCTTATGGGTTGATGCTGTCGCCACTGCTTGTTTCACTCAAAACCGATCCTTAATCCATCCCAGATTCAACAAAACACCTTATGAGCTAGTGAACGGTCGAAAACCAGACATTTCTTATCTTCACGTGTTTGGCGCTTTGTGCTATCCGACGAATGACAGAGAAGATCTTGGTAAATTGAAAGCTATGGGTGATATTGGAATCTTCATTGGTTACTCAAAAAATTCGAGGTCATTTAGGGTGTATGTTAGAAGAACTAAGAAGATAATGGAGACGATGAATGTGAAATTTGACGAGATTTCACAAATGGCTTCTGAGAGACTCACTCTAGAACCCGCGCTTAATCCAATGGCTTCTAATCATTCCGGATTAGGACCCGAACATAACAGAAAGACTTCTGGACATATCAGTTCAGGACTCATACCTAATGGAGCTCAGTCAACTATACCAGATAAACCAACAAATCAAGAACTGGAAAATTTCTTCGAGTTAATGTTTGATGAATACTATGGTGGAACTTCGACAAATGCATCTTCACATCATTCCGCTGCATCCGCTCAACATCGACAACCACCACCACAACAAACACAAGATGCATCAACAACCGTCGAAACTCAAGCACCAACTCCCTCAACATCATCATCAACATCTACTCCAGCATCTCCAGTGATTGAAATTGTTCTACCAAGAGTTGATGAGCAAAATCAAAATCCATCATTTCAAGAAGAACCAACACAACAAAATGCTATGTTAGACGAAGAAGAAGAAGTTTTTGAAAACCCGTTTGCTTCTGAATCTGAATCATCTTCTTCGATGTTACATGAACCATCTAACACGCATATGTTGAATTCAAGGTACCCTTCTACACTCAAATGGACTAAAGATCATCCAATCGAACATGTCATTGGTGAACCATCCAGGCCAGTTCAGACGAGGAGACAACTTGCCACCGATCTCGAATTGTGCATCTACATATGTGCATTAAGTTTGAAAGAACCTAAGAACATTCGAGAGGCAATGGCAGAATACCCGTAGATTGAAGCGATGCAGGATGAAATTCTTTCATACAATTTACACGATAGTTGGGAACTTGTACCTCGACCACTTGAGAAACGTGTTTTTGATCTTAAATGGTTGTGGAAGAATAAATTGGATAAAGAAATGACTGTAATCCGCAACAAAGCTCGTCTCGTGGCTAAAGGATATCCGCAAGAAGAAGGAATAGATTTCGAAGAATCATTCGCGCCCGTTGCTAGACTTGAAGCAGTCAGGATTTTCTTAGCTTATGCCGCTCACAAAAACATCACCGTCTATCAGATGGACATTAAGACTGCGTTCTTGAATGGAACTTTGAAAGAGGAAGTGTATGTGACGCAGCCAGAGGGATTCGTCGACAAAGAACATCCAGACTACGTCTACAGGCTTAAGAAAGCCATTTATGGTTTGAAACAGGCTCCAAGGGCGTGGTATGACGAACTGTCTTCTTTCTTGCTGAAAAACAATTTCACCACAGGAACGGTTGATAAAACTTTGTTTACTAAAAAACACAAAGATGACATCTTAATTGTTCAAATTTATGTCGATGACATCATCTTTGGATCAACCAATCCTAATCTTTCAAAACAATTTGAAAATCTCATGAAAAGCAAATTTGAAATGTCCATGATGGGGGAACTAAAATTCTTTCTTGGTTTACAAGTACATCAGTCCCCTAGTGGTATTTTTATCAATCAAGCTAAATATACAATTGAGATTTTAAAGAAACATGGCATGGAAGATTGTGACTCTGTTGGTACTCCAATGGTCACTTCACCGAAAATTGGTGCTGATTTATTCGGGAAACCCATAGATCCGAAGAAATATCGGAGTATGATTGGTTCTCTCATGTACTTAACTGCTAGTCGACCAGATATTCAATTTGCTGTTTGTCTCTTAGCACGGTTTCAGGCAAAGCCTACCGAACTTCACCTCAAAGAGGTTAAACGGATCTTTCGGTATCTTCGAAGAACCATTAACATGGGACTTTGGTATCCGAAGGATTCGGGGTTTAATCTAACAGCATTTTCAGATGCCGACCATGCAGGTGATCAAGTTACAGCAAAAAGTACATCAGGCGGAGCACAATTTTTGGGTGAAAAACTGGTCAGCTGGTCGTCTAAGAAACAGGATTGCACTACACTGTCAACCGCGGAAGCCGAGTATGTGTCTCTATCTGCGTGTTGTGCCCAAGTTCTTTGGATGCGGACACAGCTCACAGATTATGGTTTTCATTTCGACCGCATACCTATGTATTGTGACTCGAAAAGTGCCATAGCCATCTCGTGCAACCCCGTGCATCATTCTAAGACGAAGCATATTAGAGTCCGCTACCACTTCATAAAAGAGCACGTAGAAGAGGGTACAGTTGAAATTCATTTCGTGAAGACGGATTACCAACTTGCCGATCTATTTACTAAAGCCCTTCCAAAAGAAAGGTTTGACGAATTAGTTCGACGAATTGGCATGCGAAGCCTAACCCCTGAGGAGTTAGAACGTCTTCTCGAATCTTCTTGAAAAACATTTTCAAAACCGCTTCGCTGTAAATATTTTTGAAAAAAAAAAATACAAAATTTGAAAAACCAACAAAAACAAAATAAAAAATAGAAAATTTTCAAAAACACAAAAACAATATAAAATCTAAAAATCCAAAAATATTCTTCTCACGACATGTCTCTCGTATAATCGATATTATGTACGTTTCTAGAAATGCCTTTCAAAAATGACACGGATATGTACATATGCTTGAGCGAGAGTTCATTTAAATGTTTTCTAAAACATGTCGTTTCTCTAAATTTTTCTTCACAATGGCTTTCGTATACTTCAGTACGAAACCCGAGCTTAATTGATGACTTCTTAGTATTTCAACTAAGAACTCGTTTTTCAAAGAAAGGAAAGTGCTTAATTAAAAACAAAGGTTTCAAAAACTTTTTAAGCACTTAGCCTCAAAACAAAATGACTTGTGTACATTTCAGTACATAACTCGTATTTCAAAGAAAAAACTCCCTCTAAATCCATTAAAATTGATTTTAAACTTTATGTTTAAACAATATGCTTTCTTTGAGGGGGAGTATAAAAATCAAAAAGAAAATGTTCCAATTTCATGCGAAAAAGTCCGTCTTTCTCTCCAAATGCTTTTATTTAATCAGTTGATATCAAAAATATCACGGTATGCTATTTTTGAGGGGGAGAAGACGTGATTAAATGTGATCAAAAATGTTCAAAAGTTGTGGCAGAATCTCGAGCTCGTAAGTAAAGACATAAAAGTCTTATACTAGACTCAGAATTGACTCTCGAATTGACGAAACAAAATGTTAGTATTCGAAAGGATTTATCCAAGTAGAAAAGTACCATTTCGAGAAACTCTTAATTAGATGTTTACCATGACGGGTCTAACTTCCTTTTTAGGAATGTTAACAACATCAAGTTAGTTATTAGGGCTAGTTGTCACCTAAAAGCTGATAATGGATCCCTTTAACTAAGCAACGTAAACGTGTCCCTCGGGTATATGTCTATTAAGAGTGGATCAATTCAAAAAGTGCCAACTCTACCCAACATGTGCAAATTTATCTTAACATATCATGAGCACATGTGAAGGGGGAGTATTTCAAAAGTGCAAAACTCTCAATGTGTTAACAAAAATGTGTTTTATGATCATAAACACTTTGAGAGATTTTCAAGCAAATGGTTTATGGCAACAATAGGATAGTCATGGTGATATAAGGTGACTAAGGTTAGGAAAAACCGTCCTATGATCCGCCAGAACCGGAGGGATCTACCCAAGGACAATTCCAATAGATAGAATTAGAAGTCCTTAGGTATGATTAAAAGAAGGAGTAAAGAATGAAAGGGAAAGAAGGGGTTGAAGAATTAAAAAGAAATGAAATGAGAAAGGGTGAAAAGAAATGAGCCCTCCATATATTCAACCATAGGTCAGACACCGGGTTCAATTCATTTGCTACTGATTGTTACTAAGGTGACATCGGTATTGAAGACAAGACGTCATGGACCCAGTGACGCACTGCACTTAAACCTTCTAGCCACTCGGGTATCTCTCAAAAGATACTTGTTTCATTCTCACGGAGAACCCTGCATAATCTATTGACCACTCATTCCGAGTGTGTTGATATTGAAAAGGAGGTACTCTGCTCCATTCCTCCGATGACTAAATGTGCACTTATTGAGTCTAGAGCCAAGAGATTCATCAAAAGATCTCATAGGAACACACGATATTATTACACTGGTTGTTCTACATCAATGGACGCCAGATGTAAACTTTAGAGTCCTACGCAGGTCTTAGCAATCTGCCAGAACGTTTATGAGAGAATTTACTTATGTACTTCTCAATGATTGAACGGAAACTCCTGCCAGGGTCAACATCAAACAGCCCTGACAGCAGGTCACTTCGGTAATCTCTTGTGGGTTACGCGTAGTGTTACGGTGGATTCAAACGGTCTACAGTCATGGGGTGATCTCCATTGACTCACCTAATCGTGGGTGTACTTCGGTATGTCTGTGTAAGCCCTTTAGGGGGTATCCGATTAGGAACGGCCATGGTAAGGATTAGAAGGAGTCTTTACACTATGTTGTTAATAAATTCTAATTCCAAACCTATAAGTGCCGAAAGCATAAGGTCTACAGTCGTAGGGTGATCTCTAGTGACTCACCTAATCGTTGGGGTACTCCGGTACATCAGTGCTAGCTCTTTCAGGGCATCCGATTGGGAACGGCCTTGGTGAGGAACGGAAGGAGTAATCACACTTTGATGGTGAAAAATTCTGTTTCCAAACCTGTAAGTACCGGATGATTTATTACTAACAAGTTTATGCAGGTACAACCACCACACACTAGTTTCCACATGCTCATACATACATCTCAAAGTCAAAGGAAAGTTCTCACTAAGATCAAAGGAAAGCAACAGTCAAAGAAAGATTCTACGCCAAAAATAATTTTTGGGTGAAAAACTGGTCAGCTGGTCGTCTAAGAAATAGGATTGCACCGCACTGTCAACCGCGGAAGCCGAGTATGTGTCTCTATCTGCGTGTTGTGCCCAAGTTCTATGGATGCGGACACAGCTCACAGATTATGGTTTTCATTTCGACCACATTCCTATGTACTGTGACTCAAAAAGTGCCATAGCCATCTCGTGCAACCCCGTGCATCATTCTAAGACGAAGCACATTAGAGTCCGCTACCACTTCATTAAAGAGCACGTAGAAGAGGGTACAGTTGAAATTCATTTCGTTAAGACGGATTACCAACTTGCCGATCTATTTACTAAAGCCCTTCCAAAAGAAAGGTTTGACGAATTAGTTCGACGAATTGGCATGCAAAGCCTAACCCCTGAGGAGTTAGAACGTCTTCTCGAATCCTCTTGAAATTTTTTTCAAAAACCGCTTCGCTGTAAATATTTTTGAAAAAAGAAAATACAAAATTTGAAAAACCAATAAAAAATAGAAAATTTTCACAAACACAAAAACAATATAAAATTCAAAAATCCACAAATATTCTTCTCACGACATGTCTCTCGTATAATCGATATTATGTACGTTTCTAGAAATGCCATTCAACAATGACACGGATATGTACATATGCTTGAGCGAGAGTTCATTTAAATGTTTCCTAAAACATGTCGTTTCTCTAAATTTCTTTTAACTATGGCTTTCGTATACTTCAGTACGAAACCCGGGCTTCAAAAGAAAGGAAAGTGCTTAATCAATCAAAGGTTTTAAAACTTTTTAAGCACTTAGCCTCAAAACAAAATGACTTGTGTACATTCCAGTACATAACTCGTATTTCAAAGAAAAAACTTCCTCTAAATCCATTAAAATTGATTTTAAACTTTATATTTAAACAATATGCTTTCTTTGAGGGGGAGTATAAAAATCAAAAAGAAAATGTTCCAATTTCATGCGAAAAAGTCCGTCTTTCTCTCCAAATGCTTTTATTTAATCAGTTGATATCAAAAATATCACGATATGCTATTTTTGAGGGGGAGAAGACGTGATTAAATGTGATCAAAAATGTTCAAAAGTTGTGGCAGAATCTCGAGCTCGTAAGTAAAGACATAAAAGTCTTATACTAGACTCAGAATTGACTCTCGAATTGACGAAACAAAATGTTAGTATTCGAAAGGATTTATCCAAGTAGAAATGTACCGATTCGAGAAACTCTTAATTAGATGTTTACCATGACGGGTCTAACTTCCTTTTTAGGAATGTTAACAACATCAAGTTAGTTATTAGGGCTAGTTGTCACCTAAAAGCTGATAATGGATCCCTTTAACTAAGCAACGTAAACGTGTCCCTCGGGTATATGTCTATTAAGAGTGGATCAATTCAAAAAGTGCCAACTCTACCCAACATGTGCAAATTTATCTTAACATCTCATGAGCACATGTGAAGGGGGAGTATTTCAAAAGTGCAAAACTCTCAATGTGTTAACAAAAATGTGTTTTATGATCATAAACACTTTGAGAGATTTTCAAGCAAAAGGTTTATGGCAACAATAGGATAGTCATGGTGTTATAAGGTGACTAAGGTTAGGAAAAACCGTCCTATGATCCGCCAGAACCGGAGGGATCTACCCAAGGACAATTCCAATAGATAGAATTAGAAGTCCTTAGGTATGATTAAAAGAAGGAGTAAAGAATGAAAGGGAAAGAAGGGGTTGAAGAATTAAAAAGAAATGAAATGAGAAAGGGTGAAAAGAAATGAGCCCTCCATATATTCAACCATAGGTCAGACACCGGGTTCAATTCATATGCTACTGATTGTTACTAAGGTGACATCGGTATTGAAGACAAGACGTCATGGACCCAGTGACGCACTGCACTTAAACCTTCTAGCCACTCGGGTATCTCTCAAAAGATACTTGTTTCATTCTCACGGAGAACCCTGCATAATCTATTGACCACTCATTCCGAGTGTGTTGATATTGAAAAGGAGGTACTCTGCTCCATTCCTCCGACGACTAAATGTGCACTTATTGAGTCTAGAGCCAAGAGATTCATCAAAAGATCTCATAGGAACACACGATATTATTACACTGGTTGTTCTACATCAATGGACGCCAGATGTAAACTTTAGAGTCCTACGCAGGTCTTAGCAATCTGCCAGAACGTTTATGAGAGAATTTACTTATGTACTTCTCAATGATTGAACGGAAACTCCTGCCAGGGTCAACATCAAACAGCCCTGACAGCAGGTCACTTCGGTAATCTCTTGTGGGTTACGCTTAGTGTTTTCGGTGGATTCCAAACGGTCTACAGTCGTGGGGTGATCTCCAGCGACTCACCTAATCGTGGGTGTACTTCGGTATGTCTGTGTAAGCTCTTTCGAGGGTATCCGATTAGGAACGGCCATGGTAAGGGTTGGAGAAAGTCTTCACAATATGCTGTTGACGATCTCTAATTCCGAACCTGTAAGTACCGGATGTTTTATTGCTAACTGTTTTATGCAGGTACAACCACCACACTAGTTTCCACATGCTCATACATACATCTCAAAGTCAAAGGAAAGTTCTCACTAAGATCAAAGGAAAGCAACAGTCAAAGAAAGATTCTACGCCAAAAAGAAGAATCTACAAAGTTAAGTGACAAAGATCAAAGTGAAAGAACCGCGACAACAAATATATCTATGGCAAAGACTAAAGATGTATGAGCATGTTGGAAAGGCGACTAACCTACAAAGACGAAGTAGTGACATAAGGCAGATGAACAACCACAACAACAAAGAACAAAGAAAAGTCATGGTGTAAAGATCACAAAGCATGAAGGAACAAAGAACGATGAACGTTGAACAATGACTTATCTAATGTTTTCTAAAGACGTCAAGAGCAATGAATGTTAAAGTTTAAAGACAAAGATGAAGACGTCACGCAACCTTCAATGACCAACACTTAGGGGGAGATTGTTAGCATTGTATTTTTATATTATGAAGTGTCGGTCATTATATTATTGAATCGTGTAATAGGTTGCGTTAGAAAGGGTTTTAAGAAGTTATATGTTCAATATTCAATAAGTTAGAAGTTCAAGGACTAAACTTGTATAAGCCTTGAAACTACTATGCCTAGCACTATATAAGGCATAGGATACCTCATTTGTATGTGAGTTTCATCATTTGGAATACACACACATTGTTCTTATCTTATGATGATGATCCTCCACTCTCTCTCTCTCTACTCTCTATTTCTCTCTTTAGAATAAGCTAAATAAGTCTTGAAATAAGTTGTTATACACGGTCCTACAGGTTTGGGAGCTGTGTTAATGCAACGAGAGAAGGTGATAGCTTATGCTTCCCGACAGCTCAAGAAGCACGAGAATAACTACACCGCCCACGATTTAGAGTTAGGTGCTGTGGTTTTCGCTTTAAGGATATGGAGACATTATTTGTATGGGACCAAGTGTGTTGTATTCACTGATCACAAAAGTCTACAACACATCTTGAACCAAAAAGAGCTCAACATGAGACAACGAAATTGGATTGAACTGCTAAGCGACTATGATTGCGAAATCCGCTATCATCCCGGTAAAGCAAACGTCGTTGCTGATGCTCTTAGTCGAAAGGAGAGGATACCACCGTTACGAGTCAGGTCATTAGGAATGACTATCGTATCGCCGTTACCGTCTCAAATATTAGAAGCTCAAACGGAAGCGTTGAAAGCAGAAAACCGACCTGCTGAGAATATATTTGGGATGGCAGAAAATGAGAAGGGATTTGTTAGGCGTTCTGATGGAATATTATGTTTTGGAGACCGAAGTTGGCTACCATTGTATGGAGGAATTCGCGAGCTGATTATGCATGAGTCGCATAAGTCAAGGTACTCTATCCATCCTGGGTCTGACATGATGTACTAGGATCTGAAAAAGTTATATTGGTGGCCAAACATGAAGGCAGATATAGCATTATATGTTAGCAAGTGTTTGACATGTTTGAAGGTTAAAGCAGAACATCAGAGACCGTCAGGATTATTGACGCAGCCAGAACTTCCGGTTTGGAAGTGAGAGCGGATTACGATGGATTTTATTACCAAATTACCAAAGACGGCTAGCGGTTGTGACGCTATCTGGGTAATTGTGGATCGTTTGACTAAGTCTGCTCATTTCCTGGCAATTAGTGAAGATGATAGTGTCGACAAACTTGCGAGGTTATATGTGAAAGAAATTATTTCTCGTCATGGTGTTCCGTATCGATTATTTTTAATCGCGACAGCCGTTTCACGTCAGCTTTGTGGCGATCACTCCAAACCGCTTTGGGGACGAGACTTGATATGAGTACTGCATATCATCCACAAACCGATGGTCAAAATGAGAGAACCATTCAGACTTTAGATGATATGCTTCGTGCATGTATAATAGACTTTGGTAAAGGCTGGGAGAAGTACCTACCCCTTGCGGAATTCTCCTATAACAATAGCTACCACACAAGTCTTAAGGCTGCACCATTCGAAGCTTTATATGGTCGTAAATGTCGTTCGCCTATTGGTTGGGCTGAGGTTGGAGATAGCCAACTCACAGGCCCCGAGCTTATATTGGAGACTACTGAGAAAGTGACTCAAATTCGAGATCGATTACAAGCGGCTAGGGATAGGCAGAAAAGTTACGCCGATCAGAGACGTAAACCCCTAGAGTTCCAGGTTGGAGACAAAGTGATGCTGAAAGTCTCGCCTTGGAAAGGAGTGATACGTTTCGGGAACGTGGGAAGCACAACCCCCGCTACATTGGACCATTTCTTATTCTGGAAAGGATTGGGCCCGTAGCTTATCGGTTGGAGTTACCACAGGAATTGAGTAAGGTTCACGATGTATTTCATGTGAGTAATTTGAAGAAATGCCTTTCTGATGAAACACCGGTGATACCAATGAAAGATATTCGAGTTGATGAAAATTTGAACTTTGTGGAAGAACCGATTGAGATATTGGATCGAGAGATTAAGCAACTCAAGCGAAGTCGCATCCCACTCATCAAGGTTCGTTGGAATTCTCGTCATGGACTGGAATTTAGGTGGGAACGTGCGGATGAGTTTCGAAAGAGATATCCAAAGCTTTTCACATTGTAGATGGATTGTTCCGAGAGAAACCCGGGACGGGTTTCTTCTGAGGCTGGGAAGATGTGACAACTGGCAAATTAGGGAGCTATTTAAAAACCCGCATTACTTTAAATTTAATGATTTTTGGAATATTTGAAAGTTTATTCGCGATAAGTTTGTAAACTTTGAATCGTAGTTTTGAACGTACGATTTGGTTTATATATTTTTCGAACGTATTATGGAATTTTTAAATTATTGGGAATGAGCTCGGGTTGAGTATGTCGAGACATTCTTGAAAAGTTCTGGGTTTGGCCTTGCATGTTATAACTAGCCACCTTACCCCATACTATTAATATTATTATTATTATTATCATGTTTTTTGAGTATATACAAAAATCATCCTTGTGGGATATAAACGGCCAAACAAACACAACCCACACACACACCTTATCACTCCCATCTCTCTCTCACCTCTCTCTACCAAACCCTAGCCGCCGACTCATTTTCCGGCCACCGCCGCTCCACCGCCGGCCAAACAACCACACCGCCACCACCAATCTACACCTTTTAACCTCCTCATCCCGATCTACAACAACACGCGCCCCATTCTCTTGTTTTGCTCGAGGTCTAGTGTCGTACGCTTGTGTTTTCGAAGGTAAGACGAGTCACAAATGATGGTGACTCGTATTTTTCGTCACAACGTGACTCGTGAGTCACGGGGTTTCATTCTTGGGCAAGTTTTTGATTATAAACGAAAGATACATGTGGGTTTTGGTACAAAACGTAATTTTTATAAGTTTGGTATCCGGGTCTTTGTGGTTTTGTGGGTGTCGAATGGAAACCGAGAGCCTAGGCTCTCGGCTTATAATTTTTGTGAGCGTTAGTTGTCGTTTTTGATGGTTTTGGGTGTTTGATTTATATATTCAAGGTTTTTGATTTATTGTTGGTCATGGAAATCATTGGAGGTTGTTATGGTTTGAGATCGACTCCCTTGGGGTTCGGTTTGGTTAGTATCGAGCTCGGATGAGCTAGCCGAGACCATGGTGGTCTCGGGTGGGGCCCACGTGGCTTGTGTTGCAGCCGAGACTCAAGTGAGTCTCTCGGCACGAGATTTTGACTTGGTAAGTCGACCCGAGGTTATACATGGCTTGATGTTCTTGTTGTTATTAATTGTTGTGATGTTCTTGTTGCTAATGTGTTGTTGTTGTTTTTGGTTTGTAGCTGAAGGAGTAATAAGGAGGCCGAGACCCTCGTGGTCTCGGCAATGGTTAATACGGCATTAGTGTGACGGAGATAGGTTAGTTGGGTACCGTAGTCGGACCCGGTTGTTGTAGTTTGTTTGAGTTGATTGATTTGGATTGCGACGGGATTATTTTGATTCATGGTGATGAGATATATTGGACTTGTGAACTTTGAGCGACGTCGGGGTTACCTTGACTTTGAAGTCAATGGTTGATTTCGACAACCGCCATAACATTTAGATTTGGACAATGAGCCGAGAAGTGATGACTCGGACTTGTGACTCATATATTTTATAACTCGAGCAAATTATAAAACTCGTAATAACTTATATATCGATATAAACATTCACTTATATACATATATATATANCCCGAGGTTATACATGGCTTGATGTTCTTGTTGTTATTAATTGTTGTGATGTTCTTGTTGCTAATGTGTTGTTGTTGTTTTTGGTTTGTAGCTGAAGGAGTAATAAGGAGGCCGAGACCCTCGTGGTCTCGGCAATGGTTAATACGGCATTAGTGTGACGGAGATAGGTTAGTTGGGTACCGTAGTCGGACCCGGTTGTTGTAGTTTGTTTGAGTTGATTGATTTGGATTGCGACGGGATTATTTTGATTCATGGTGATGAGATATATTGGACTTGTGAACTTTGAGCGACGTCGGGGTTACCTTGACTTTGAAGTCAATGGTTGATTTCGACAACCGCCATAACATTTAGATTTGGACAATGAGCCGAGAAGTGATGACTCGGACTTGTGACTCATATATTTTATATCGAGCAAATTATAAAACTCGTAATAACTTATATATCGATATAAACATTCACTTATATACATATATATATATATATTTATATATATATATATATATATATATATATATATATATATATATATATATATATATATATATATATATATATATATAATAAATAAGAAATCACGAGAACAAAAATAATAACGTTAACGACAAATATTAGACTATTAACTTAGTATAATATCGTCGGAAACCTTATTATACGTTTATCGTATAAATGAAATGAGAAAGTTGAAAGGGAATTGTTTTACGAATTATAACGAATTTTTAGATATAAAATAAGACCTTGCGAGTTATAAGATATTTGAGGGCACTTAAATCCAAGTTCGACCATTTTATTACTTGTTGACTATTGGTGCTAGTCACGGATAGTTAACGTCAATACACCCAATCTATATAACTATTTAACTTGTTTAGTCGACGGATTAAATAAGACTTATTTAGTTATATCGAAGGGGTTATTATCGGATATTATATCCTACGACGCCTTAGGCCGTGGTAGGAGTTTGGGAATAATAAGTTAATAAATATTTTTGTGAAGTTTATCGAATTGACGAAATCGATAGGTTTCGGGAATCTATTTATATCACTTATTAAACTCAAAAACTTATCATGTAGGACTTTATGTGTTATGTGCTTTAGGTTTTGGGTATAATCTTGGGGGAGTATATTAGGTAAATAAATTATGGAAGGTTATCAATTCGACGGATTTGATAAACTTCGGTGACTTATTTAAATGATATATTGGACAAGTATAAGACCTGTAGATTATTTCTATTATATCTTTTGAGTGCGTCGACCCTCCACCCGCATGGATACCAAACACCAAACTAATACGAGAATAATACGAAAAATGGATTTTGGAAAGTAAAAAGGAATACGTTCGGGATTGGAAATATTTGATATGAGGAAATTATCCTGAAACGAGTTTATATTGTTAGGAAGTGCCGAGTCCGTAGTTGCTGTCTTTAGAGTTGTGATACATCTTACCACAACCGATTTCTTTCTGCTGATTATGGACTTGAGGTGAGTCATAGCCCCACTTTTACTCTTGAACTTTGTTTTCAATACTTGGGGTGAGAAACGTGCAAAATGTTTTATGTGGACTTTTATCGCCCTTTTATTTAAAACTTGCTATGCTATAGAACTAGGATTTATAGGACTATAGTGTGCACCTATGGGACTTTGTTGCCTATAGGGTGCCCTTATAGGAGTTTTGATACGAAGGTTATCCGTGAGATTTGGTTACCTATAGGCCCTATGGGACTTTGTTACCTATAGGGTGCCCCTATAGGAGTTTTGATGCAGAGGTTATCTGCGAGATTGGTTGGCTATAGGCCCTACGGGACTTTGTTGCTTGTAGGGTGCCCCTATAGGGTTTTGATGTGCGGAGATTATCCGCAATGCCTAGTCTAGCTAGCAAGCGTTTTGCGAATATGTCCACTTGATTTAATGATAAATATAAACCTATGATCTCACCAGCGAAAGCTGACTTTTAGCACGTTTTCTCAGGTAATTAAGCGATGATTTTGGATGCTTGGATTGGAGGTTTGGCATGGCGATGCGGTTTAAGGATCTATTTTAATAAAAATCTGATATGTATTTGTGGACCTACTTTTATTTCTTTTGGGCCTTACTTTGGATGACTTTGGGATGAATGTAAACTTTAAAACCCCGTTTGGTTGAGTTTTACTTATGTTTACTTTATCTCGTTCTTTTATGTCTTGTCTTGGATACCATTCCCCGTAAAACCCCGAAAGCTTGATGAGTCTTCCGCTGTACCAAATTTTGGGAGTGTTACAGATTGGTATCAGAGCCAAGGTTATAGAGAACTAGGTAATAAACACCTAAACTATAACCAAATTTTATAGAAAACGATCCTTGACCAATGCCTGCCAGCCCGCCAAGCCGAAGCATCTTCGATTTATTAAGGTATTACGAGATAATGATTAGATATGAGATTTTTTAGACAATTTGAGAACCTTGGATATATTGAATATGTGATATGAAAGCTTTTGGAAGAACTATATGGCTTAGTTGTTTTATAAATGTTTTAGTAATGCGGTATTTGAAATCTTTCTTGAAACTATATGATTAGAATCTTATGATGATTTTGATACGATATTTTGAGTTCGCGGTTTAGTTGTTTTGAAACACTTACACCTACCCTACGACGATGTCACAGACTATGGCCTCCCGTACGTTCGATGTTACTGAGGCTATTCTTGCTGACCCTTTCCGCCCAGCACAGATTACCATGGCTCCTGATGATCCCTACAGGATTGCCATGCATTCAGCTACTTCATCACCGACAGCAGCTACTTCTACACCACCTGCTGCATCTACTTCTCAGGGACCCTCATCTTCTCTAGGGCTCCCTGGTACTTCGAGACAGCTTACTCTTCACAAGGCTTTGGCTCGTGTGGCTCCAAGTTTCGCTCACCGAGCTATGGCACGCATATCTGTGCGTCCTTCATCACCACCTATGCATTTTGATGCTCACGCTCTTCTGTCAGATGCACCACCCGCCTTATTGCGTCGTCGCCCTAGATCACCTACCCCATCACCACACGATTCACCTGTTCGGAGACGTCGATTGTTGGAGTACCCCTCCGAGGAGGAGGAGGAGGATGACGATCCTCAGGAGGGTGATGAGGAGGATGATCCTCAGGAGGAGGACGATCCTCAGGAGGGTGATGAGGAGGATGATCCTCAGGAGGAGGACGATCCTCAGGAGGGTGATGAGGAGGATGACCCTCATGAGGAGGAGGATGATCCTCAGGAGGAGGAGATGCCTGATGATGATGGTTTGCCAGCACAGCCTGATTCTCCGATACACCCGTTAGAGCCGGTTTCACCTGATCACCCATTCTTGATTGATTCACCACCTGGTAGTCCCGTGGCATCGGACGCGCTATCTGAGACATCTGCTGAGTCTGCAGAGTTGGGTGAGACTGGCAGGATTTGGACTCGACTTACGGATTTAGGTGAGAGGATCACGCATATGTCTGATCGGATTGATAGAGTGACTGTTGAGTTTATTGGAGAGTTGAGGGTTGATTTGGTTACTGCTGGGGGAAGAATTACGGAGATTAGGAGAGGTATGATGGAGATTCATGAGCATATGGACAGCTTACAGAGAGGGTTCCTCACGGCACGCGAGGCTGATCGCAAGCTGTGGAAGAGGAAATCAGTTTCGGAGAGAGAGGTCGCGGACCTCAAGAGGGATGCTGATGCGCATAGTGTTGAGATGGGATCATTGTGGAGAGAGCTGGATGGTTTGAGGCAGGAGTTGAGGAGTCTACGCCAGCGTAGTGGCTAGATAGGTGGATTTTGTTGTCATGTTGCTTTCTACACCGAGGAGTGTTCGGTTAGAAAAGCTAGTTATTTTATTTTGATGTATCCCCGTTGGTTGTTCGTCTCGTTTGAGAATCATTAGTACTTTTTTATGTCTATTGTAGTTGGAACGATGTCTTGATCGCTATTTGTATGGATGATGGTTATTATTATATGATGTTATGCGGTTTTGGATGTCATGGAAATTGAGTTCCTATTCGCTTTATTGTTGTCTTGTGGTGTATTGTTGATATTCTTCCGATGTCTTGGCTTCATTTATTCGATTCTTGTTGAGCGTATGATAAGTGATGTCGGAGACTTATGAACCTTGTGTGATGTTTCAGATCAATGGCTGTACGACGAAACCCTGTCAGAGCTACCCGAACTGGTACTGCAGCGACTACCCCTGGTCGCCGAGGACGCCGTCCTACTCGAAATGTTGAAACCCCTACTCCTGACAACCTGGACACCACCAACCGCAACAATAGGAATCAAAACGTTGATGTTCAGGGAGACAGTGGTCATATTCCACCGATTGCACCTACTGTGGACCAAGCTATGATCAACCAACTTGTGGAACAACGAGTTGCTGAACTGCTAGCTGAGTCGAATCATTCCAACAACTATGCTGGAACTTTTCCACCTGTTCGTACTAATGGCTGTAACTACAAGGAGTTTCGAATATGTGGACCCATTGAGTTTGGTGGAACTGAAGGATTGGTCTACCTGGTCAGGTGGATAGAGAAAACTGATTCAGTGTTCAATGTCAGTAACTGTGCGGAGAATGCGAAGGTAAAGTTTGCTTCTTTTACTTTCAAGGATGNTCATTCCAACAACTATGCTGGAACTTTTCCACCTATTCGTACTAATGGCTGTAACTACAAGGAGTTTCGAATATGTGGACCCATTGAGTTTGGTGGAACTGAAGGAGTGGTCTACCTGGTCAGGTGGATAGAGAAAACTGATTCAGTGTTCAATGTCAGTAACTGTGCGGAGAATGCGAAGGTAAAGTTTGCTTCTTTTACTTTCAAGGATGAAGCATTAACTTGGTGGAACAATTACCGAAATTTGGTTGGGAGTGATGTGGCCTATGCCATGACTTGGGAGCAATTTAAGTCCTTGTTGATTCAGACTTACTGCCCAAGGAATGAGGTTAAGAAGCTGGAGATCGAGTTCTGGAATCACAAAGTGAAGGGTACCGATATGGTGACTTACAATCTTCGTTACCAGGATTTATCCATGCTTTGCCCGGATATGGTTAAGACTGAGGCTCAAAGGATTGAGCGATATACCGATGGGCTGCCTGTGGCTACAAGGAACGACTTGATTGCTGCTAGGCCTGCAAGCGTTCATGAGGCTATCACAATCGCTCAACAACTGATGGACTCGTTGGTATTGGGAGAAGCTGAGAAGAATAAGAATGGAAAGAGGAAGAGGGACCATCACTCTAAGGGTAATGATCACCGAAACAAGGTACAAGATGTCGCTAAGGCTTATGCTATTGGGGATGGGAATAAGAAGAATCAAATGGTGATGCACCCAAGTGTGGTCGTTGCTACAAGAATCATCATGGACGTGTGATGTGATGTGCCAGAATTGCTCAAGGAAAGGACACACAGCTAGGGACTGTAGAGCTCGACCCCTTGCTATGGTGCAAGCTGCTCCTGAAGCTTGGAGTAAGGCGAGTGTTACTTGTTATGGATGTGGAAAGAAGGGACACTATAGGAATGAGTGTAGGGAATCGTGGAACCGAAGAAATCAAGGATCGGGTGGTAATGGGTACAATCGTGGAAACCATGGGGCTAGAGGAAACCGTGGACGACAGGACAATGAGGAGAAGACCCGAACGTCGTTACTGGTACGTTCCTTCTCAATAATCGTTATGCTTCCATACTATTTGATACTTGTGCCGATAGAAGTTTTGTGTCCACTACTTTTGCACCCCTATTAGAAAAACCCCCGATGGCCTTAGAAACTGGATATGATGTAGAGTTAGCTAACGGAAACATAGAAAGGATTAAAACCATCATTCTCGGCTGCACGTTGAATTTCTTGAATCACCCTTCCAGCATAGACCTTCTATCCGTCACATTAGGAAGTTTCGATGTCATTATTGGTATGGATTGGTTGTCGAAGTATCGTGCTCACATACTTTGCGATGAGAAAATTGTGCGTGTGCCTTACGGCAAGGAGATTTTAAATATACAAGGAGATCGAAGAGGTTTGAGGAGTCCATCCAGATTAGCGGTTATATCTTGCACTAAGCTACCGAAGCTAATGGAAAAAGGATGTTGCCTTTTCTTAGCTCAAATCTCTGAGAAAGGAGGGAAGGAGAAGAAAGAAAGGTGCATTGGAGATGTGCCTATAGTTCATGACTTTCCGGATGTATAACCTGAGGAATTGCCGGGAATCCCGCCTACTAGACAGGTGGAGTTTCAGATTGAGTTGATACCTGGTGCTGCACCCGTGGCACGGGCACCTTATTGACTTGCACCGACGGAACTAGAAGAGTTGTCGAAACAATTGGCGGAGTTAGCAGAAAAGGGATTTATATGACCAAGTTCTTCACCTTGGGGAGCCCCAGTTTTATTCGTGATGAAGAAGGACGGATCATTCCGTATGTGTATTGATTACCGTGAGCTGAACAAGTTAACGGTAAAGAATAGATACCCGTTACCGAGAATCGATGACTTGTTCGATCAACTCCAAGGATCGAGTGTGTATTTGAAGATCGATCTGAGATCAGGATATCATCAACTTAGAGTTCGCGAGGAAGATATTCCGAAAACGGATTTTAGAACCCGATACGGGCATTACGAGTTCCAAGTGATGCCGTTTGGGTTGTCTAACGCACCGGCGGTATTCATGGATCTCATGAATCGGGTGTGTAAGCCTTACTTAGACAAGTTTGTGATAGTGTTCATCGACGATATCTTAATCTACTCGAAGAGTGAGAAGGAGCATGAGGAGCATCTAAGACTTATCTTAGAATTGCTCAGGAGGGAGAACTGTATGCCAAATTCTCCAAATGCGAATTTTGGATTCCGACGGTACAATTCTTGGGTCATGTGATTGATAGACAAGGAGTTCATGTAAACCCCGCTAAGATTGAATCTATTAAAGATTGGGTTGCACCGACAACCCCAACGGAAGTTCATCAATTTTTGGGTTTAGCCGGTTACTACCGAAGATTCATTGAGGGATTTTCGAAGATAGCAAAGCCGCTAACCAAGTTGACTCAAAAGAACGTTAAATATGAATGGGGAGATAAGGAAGAGGAAGCATTTCAATTACTTAAGAAGATGTTGTGTAGTGCTCCTATCTTGGCATTGCCTGAAGGTAGCGAAGACTTCGTAATCTACTGTGACGCTTCTCATAAAGGTTTGGGAGCTGTGTTAATGCAACGAGAGAAGGTGATAGCTTATGCTTCCTGACAACTCAAGAAGCACGAGAATAACTACACCACTCACGATTTGGAGTTAGGTGATGTGATTTTCGCTTTAAGGCTATGGAGACATTATTTGTATGGGACCAAGTGTGTTGTATTCACTGATCACAAAAGTCTACAACACATCTTGAACCAAAAAGAGCTCAACATGAGACAGCGACGTTAGATTGAACTGCTAAGCGACTATGATTGCGAAATCCGCTATCATCCCGGTAAAGCAAACGTCGTTGCTGATGCTCTTAGTCGGAAGGAGAGGATACCACCGTTACGAGTCAGGTCATTAGGAATGACTATCGTATCGCCGTTACCGTCTCAAATATTAGAAGCTCAAACGGAAGCGTTGAAAGCAGAAAACCGACCTGCTGAGAATATATTTGGGATGGCAGAAAATGAGAAGGGATTTGTTAGGCGTTCTGATGGAATATTATGTTTTGGAGACCGAAGTTGGGTACCATTGTATGGAGGAATTCACGAGCTCATTATGCATGACTCGCATAAGTCAAGGTACTCTATCCATCATGGGTCTGACAAGATGTACCAGGATCTAAAAAAGTTATATTGGTGGCCAAACATGAAGGCAGATATAGCATTATATGTTAGCAAGTGTTTGACATGTTCGAAGGTTAAAGCAGAACATCAGAGACCGTCAGGATTATTGACGCAGCCAGAACTTCTGATTTGGATGTGGGAGCGGATTACGATGGATTTTATTACCAAATTACCAAAGACGGCTAGCGGTTGTGACGCTATCTGGGTAATTGTGGATCGTTTGACTAAGTCTGCTCATTTCCTGGCAATAAGTGAAGATGATAGTGTCGACAAACTTGCGAGGTTGTATGTGAAAGAAATTATTTCTCGTCATGGTGTTCTGGTATCGATTATTTCTGATCGCGACAGCTGTTTCACGTCAGCTTTGTGGCGATCACTCCAAACCGCTTTGGGGACGAGACTTGATATGAGTACTGCATATCATCCCCATACCGATGGTCAAAGTGAGAGAACCATTCAGAATTTAGAGGATATGCTTCGTGCATGTATAATAGACTTTGGTAAAGGCTGGGAGAAGTACCTAACCCTTGCGGAATTCTCCTATAACAATAGCTACCACACAAGTCTTAAGGCTGCACCACTCGAAGCTTTATATGATCGTAAATGCCGTTCGCCTATTGGTTGGGCTGAGGTTGGAGATAGCCAACTCACAGGCCCCGAGCTTATATTGGAGACTACTGAGAAAGTGACTCAAATTCGAGATCGATTACAAGCAGCTAGGGATAGGCAGAAAAATTACGCCGATTAGAGACGTAAACCCCTAGAGTTCCAGGTTAGAGACAAAGTGATGCTGAAAGTCTCGCCTTGGAAAGGAGTGATACGTTTCGGGAAACGTGGGAAGCACAACCCCCGCTACATTGGACCATTTCTTATTCTGGAAAGGATTGGGCCCGTAGCTTATCAATTGGAGTTACCACAGGAATTGAGTAAGGTTCACGATGTATTTCATGTGAGTAATTTGAAGAAATGCCTTTCTGATGAAACACCGGTGATACCAATGACAGATATTCGAGTTGATGAAAATTTGAACTTTGTGGAAGAACCGATTAAGATATTGGATCGAGAGATTAAGCGACTCAAGCAAAGTCGCATCCCACTCATCAAGGTTCGTTGGAATTCTCGTCATGGACCGGAATTTACGTGGGAACGTGAGGATGAGTTTCGAAAGAGATATCCGAAGCTTTTCACTTTGTAGATGGATTGTTCCGAGAGAAACCCGGGACGGGTTTCTTCTGAGGCTGGGAGGATGTGACAACTGGCAAATTAGGGAGCTATTTAAAAACCCGCATTACTTTAAATTTAATGATTTTTGGAATATTTGAAAGTTTATTCGCGATAAGTTTGTAAACATTGAATCGTGGTTTTGAAATTCGTGGTTTCTATGGAATTTGAATTGGAATTATAAAATTTAATATGGAATATATGTGGTGATTTATTTTTGAGATCGTTATTAGGCACTACGTTGACTCCGGCACTAGGATAACCTAACGAATTTAAATGTTCTGAACGTATGATTTGGTTTATATATTTTTCGAACGTATTATGGAATTTTTAAATTATTGGGAACGAGCTCGGGTTGAGTATGTTGAGACATTCTTGAAAAGTTATGGGTTTGGCCTTGCGTGTTATAACTAGCCACCTTACCCCATACTATTAATATTATTATTATTATTATCATTTTTTTTTGAGTATATACAAAAATCGTCCTTGTGGGATATAGCCGGCCAAACAAACACAACCCACACACACACCTTATCACTCCCATCTCTCTCTCACCTCTCTCAACCAAACCCTAGCCGCCGACTCATTTTCCGGCCACCGCCGCTCCACCGCCGGCCAAACAACCACACCGCCACCACCAATCTACACCTTTTAACCTCCTCTTCCCGATCTACAACAACACGCGTCCCAATCTATTGTTTTGCTCGAGGTCTAGTGTCGTACGCTTGTGTTTTCGAAGGTAAGACGAGTCACAAATGATGGTGACTCGTATTTTTCGTCACAACGTGACTCGTGAGTCACTGGGTTTCATTCTTGGGCAAGTTTTTGATTATAAACGAAAGATACATGTGGGTTTTGGTACAAAACGTAATTTTTATAAGTTTGGTATCCGGGTCTTTGTGGTTTTGTGGGTGTCGAATGGAAATCAAGAGCCTAGGCTCTCGGCTTATAATTTTTGTGAGCATTAGTTGTTGTTTTTGATGGTTTTGGGTGTTTGATTTATTTCTTTCAAGGTTTTTGATTTATTGTTGGTCATGGAAATCATTGGAGGTTGTTATGGTTTGAGACCGACTCCCTTGGGGTTCGGTTTGGTTAGTATCGAGCTCGGATGAGCTAGCCGAGACCATGGTGGTCTCGGGTGGGGCCCACGTGGCTTGTGTTGCAGCCGAGACTCAAGTGAGTCTCTCGGCACGGGGTTTTGACTTGGTAAGTCGACCCGAGGTTATACGTGGCTTGATGTTCTTGTTGTATTAATTGTTGTGATGTTCTTGTTGCTAATGTGTTGTTGTTTTTTTTGGTTTGTGGCCGAAGGAGTAATAAGGAGGCCGAGACCCTCGTGGTCTCGGCAATGGTTAATACGGCATTAGTGTGACGGAGATAGGTTAGTTGGGTACCGTAGTTGGACCCGGTTGTTGTAGTTTGTTTGAGTAGATTGATTTGGATTGTGACGGGATTATTTTGATTCATGGTGATGCGATATATTGGACTTGTGAACTTTGAGCGACGTCGAGGTCACCTTGACTTTCTAGTCAATGGTTGATTTCGACAACCGCCTTAACATTTGGATTTGGACAATGGACCGAGAAGTGATGACTCGGACTTGTGACT
>LBNU01036540.1:77753-99256 GCA_014162995.1 Artemisia annua | reverse complement strand
TATATATATATATGGATGTGTATATAATAAATAAGAAATCACGAGAACAAAAATAATAACGTTAACGACAACTATTCGACTATTAACTTAGTATAATATCGTCGGAAACCTTATTATACCTTTATCGTATAAATGAAATGACAAAGTTGAAAGGGAATTGTTTTACGAATTATAACGAATTTTTGGATATAAAATAAGACCTTGCGAGTTATAAGATATTTGAGGGCACTTAAATCCAAGTTCGACCATTTTATTACTTGTTGACTATTGGTGCTAGTCACGGATATTTAACGTCAATACACCCAATCTATATAACTATTTAACTTGTTTAGTCGACGGATTAAATAAGACTTATTTAGTTATATTGAAGGGGTTATTATCGGATATTATATCCTACGACGCCTTAGGCCGTGGTAGGAGTTTGGGAATAATAAGTTAATAAATATTTTTGTGAAGTTTATTGAATTGACGAATTCGATAGGTTTCGGGAATCTATTTATATCACTTATTAAACTCAAAAACTTATCATGTAGGACTTTATGTGTTATGTGCTTTAGGTTTTGGGTATAATCTTGGGGGAGTATATTAGGTAAATAAATTATGGAAGGTTATCAATTCGACGGATTTGATAAACTTCGGTGACTTATTTAAATGATATATTGGACAAGTATAAGACCTGTAGATTATTTCTATTATATCTTTTGAGTGCGTCGACCCTCCACCCGCATGGATACCAAACACCAAACTAATACGAGAATAATACGAAAAATGGATTTTGGAAAGTAAAAAGGAATACGTTCGGGATTGGGAATATTTGATATGAGGAAATTATCCTGAAACGAGTTTATATTGTTAGGAAGTGCCGAGTCCGTAGTTGCTGTTTTTTGAGTTGTGATACATCTTACCACTACCGATTTCTTTCTACTGATTCTGGACTTGAGATGAGTCATAGCCCCACTTTTACTCTTGAACTTTGTTTTCAATACTTGGGGTGAGAAACGTGCAAAATGTTTTATGTGGACTTTTATCGCCCTTTTATTTAAAACTTGCTATGCTATAGAACTAGGATTTATAGGACTATAGTGTGCACCTATGGGACTTTGTTGCCTATATGGTGCCCCTATAGGAGTTTTGATACGGAGGTTATCCGTGAGATTTGGTTACCTATAGGCCCTATGGGACTTTGTTGCCTATAGGGTGCCCCTATAGGAGTTTTGATGCAGAGGTTATCTGCGAGATTGGTTGGCTATAGGCCTTACGGGACTTTGTTGCCTGTAGGGTGCCCCTATAGGGTTTTGATGTGCGGAGATTATCCGCAATGCCTAGTCTAGCTAGCAAGCGTTTTGCGAATACGTCCACTTGATTTAATGATAAATATAAACCTATGATCTCACCAGCGAAAGCTGACTTTTAGCACGTTTTCTCAGGTAATTAAGCGATGATTTTGGATGCTTGGATTGGAGGTTTGGCATGGCGATGCGGTTTAAGGATCTATTTTTCTAAAACTCTGATATGTATTGGTGGACCTACTTTTATTTCTTTTGGGCCTTACTTTGGATGACTTTGGGATGAATGTAAACTTTAAAACCCCGTTTGGTTGCGTTTTACTTATGTTTACTTTATCTCGTTCTTTTATGTCTTGTCTTGGATACCATTCCCCGTAACACCCCGAAAGCTTGATGAGTCTTCCGCTGTACCAAATTTTGGGGGTGTTACAGATTGGTATCAGAGCCAAGGTTATAGAGAACTAGGTAATAAACACCTAAACTATAACCGAATTTTATAGAAAACGATCCTTGACCAATGCCCGCCAGCCCGCCAAGCCGAAGCATCTTCGATTTATTAAGGTATTACGAGATAATGATTAGATATGAGATTTTTGAGATAATTTGAGAACCTTGGATATATTGAATATGTGATATGAAGGCTTTTGGAAGAACTATATGGCTTAGTTGTTTTATAAATGTTTTAGTGATGCGGTATTTGAAATCTTTCTCGAAACTATATGATTAGAATCTTATGATGATTTTGATACGATATTTTGAGTTCGCGGTTTAGTTGTTTTGAAACACTTACACCTACCCTACGCCATTGTCACAGACTATGGCCTCCCGTACGTTCGATGTTACTGAGGATATTCTTGCTAACCCTTTCCGCCCAGCACAGATTACCATGGCTCCTGATGATCCCTACAGGATTGCCATGCATTCAGCTACTTCATCACCGACAGCAGCTACTTCTACACCACCTGCTGCATCTACTTCTCAGGGACCCTCATCTTCTCTAGGGCTCCCTGGTACTTCGAGACAGCTTACTCTTCACCAGGCTTTGGCTCGTGTGGCTCCACGTTTCGCCCACCGAGCTACGGCACGCATACCTGTGCGTCCTTCGTCACCACCTATGCATTTTGATGCTCAAGCTCTTCTGTCAGATGCACCACCCGCCTCATTGCGTCGTCGCCCTAGATCACCTACCCCATCACCACACGATTCACCTGTTCGGAGACGTCGATTGATGGAGTACCCCTCCGAGGAGGAGGAGGACGACGATCCTCAGGAGAGTGATGAGGAGGATGATCCTCAGGAGGAGGACGATCCTCAGGAGAGTGATGAGGAGGATGATCCTCAGGAGAGTGATTAGGAGGATGATCCTCAGGAGGAGGAGATGCCTGATGATGATGGTTTGCCAGTACAGCCCGATTCTCCGATACACCAATTGGAGCCGGTTTCACCTGATCACCCATTCTTGATTGATTCACCACCTGGTAGTCCCGTGGCATCGGACGCGCTATCTGAGACATCTGCTGAGTTTGCAGAGTTGGGTTAGACTGGCAGGATTTGGACTCGACTTACTGATTTGGGTGAGAGGATCACGCATATGTCTGATCGGATTGATAGAGTGACTGTTGAGTTTATTGGAGAGTTGAGGGTTGATTTGGTTACTGCTGGGGGAAGAATTATGGAGATTAGGAGAGGTATAATGGAGATTCATGAGCATATGGACATCTTACAGAGAGGGTTCCTCACGGCACGCGAGGCTGATCGCAAGCTGTGGAAGAGGAACTCAGTGTTGGAGAGAGAGGTCGCGGACCTCAAGAGGGATGCTGATGCGCATAGTGTTGAGATGGGATCATTGTGGAGAGAGCTGGATGGTTTGAGGCAGGAGTTGAGGAGTCTACGCCAGCGTAGTTGCTAGATAGTTGGATTTTGTTGTCATGTTGCTTTCTACACCGAGGAGTGTTCGGTTAGAAAAGCTAGTTATTTTATTTTGATGTATCCCCGTTGGTTGTTCGTCTCGTTTGAGAATGATTAGTATTTTTTTATGTCTATTGTAGTTGGAACGATGTCTTGATCGCTATTTGTATGGATGATGGTTATTATTATATGATGTTATGTGGTTTTGGATGTCATGGAAATTGAGTTCCTATTCGCTTTATTGTTGTCTTGTGGTGTATTGTTGATATTCTTCCGATGTCTTGGCTTCATTTATTCGATTCTTGCTGAGCGTACGATAAGTGATGTCGGAGACTTATGAACCTTGTGTGATGTTTCAGATCAATGGCTGTACGACGAAACCCTGTCAGAGCTACCCGAACTGGTACTGCAGCGACTACCCCTGGCCGCCGAGGACGCCGTCCTACTCGAAATGTTGAAACCCCTACTCCTGACAACCTGGACACCACCAACCGCAACAACGGGAATCAAAACGTTGATGTTCAGGGATACAATGGTCATATTCCACCGAATGCACCTACTGTGGACCAAGCTATGATCAACCAACTTGTGGAACAACGAGTTGCTAAACTGCTAGCTGAGTCGAATCATTCCAACAACTCTGCTGGAACTTTTCCACCTGTTCGTACTAATGGTTGTAACTACAAGGAATTTCGAATCTGTGGACCCATTGAGTTTGGTGGAACTGAAGGAGTGGTCTACCTGGTCAGGTGGATAGAGAAAACTGATTCAGTGTTCAATGTCAGTAACTGTGCGGAGAATGCGAAGGTAAAGTTTGCTTCTTTTACTTTCAAGGATGAAGCATTAACTTGGTGGAACAATTACCGAAATTCGGTTGGGAGTGATGTGGCCTATGCCATGACTTGGGAGCAATTTAAGTCCTTGCTGATTCAGACTTACTGCCCAAGGAATGAGGTTAAGAAGCGGGAGATCGAGTTCTGGAATCACAAAGTGAAGGGTACCGATATGGTGACTTACAATCGTCGTTACCAGGAGTTATCCCTGCTTTGCCCGGATATGGTTAAGACTGAGGCTCAAAGGATTGAGCGATATACCGATGGGCTGCCTGTGGCTAAAAGGAACGACTTGATTGCTGCTAGGCCTGCAAACGTTCATGAGGCTATCACAATCGCTCAACAACTGATGGACTCGTTGGTATTGGGAGAAGCTGAGAAGAATAAGAATGGAAAGAGGAAGAGGGACCATCACTCTAAGGGTAATGATCACCGAAACAAGCGACAAGATGTCGCTAAGGCTTATGCTATTGGGGATGGGAATAAGAAGAATCAAAATGGTGATGCACCCAAGTGTGGTCATTGCTACAAGAATCATCANAAGGATTGAGCGATATACCGATGGGCTGCCTGTGGCTAAAAGGAACGACTTGATTGCTGCTAGGCCTGCAAACGTTCATGAGGCTATCACAATCGCTCAACAACTGATGGACTCGTTGGTATTGGGAGAAGCTGAGAAGAATAAGAATGGAAAGAGGAAGAGGGACCATCACTCTAAGGGTAATGATCACCGAAACAAGCGACAAGATGTCGCTAAGGCTTATGCTATTGGGGATGGGAATAAGAAGAATCAAAATGGTGATGCACCCAAGTGTGGTCATTGCTACAAGAATCATCATGGACGATGTGATGTGATGTGCCAGAATTGCTCAAGGAAAGGACACATAGCTAGGGACTGTAGAGCTCGACCCCTTGCTATGGTGCAAGCTGCTCTTGAAGCTTGGAGTAAGGCGAGTGTTACTTGTTATGGATGTGGAAAGAAGGGACACTATAGGAATGAATGTAGGGAATCGTGGAACCGAGGAAATCACGACATGAGCAAGCTCGCCACTCCTACGTGGCCTTCACCTTTCCTCGCCACCATTCCGTGGCCGTGCCTCGTCATTTCTTCCCTCGTCGTGCAGACGATGAAAATAAGACAAAGAAGTTTTGCAGAGATCCGTTGGCAATCGGATTTTAAAAATCAAAATTTTTTATGAGTTGAAAGTGAAACTCATAAGTTTGGTGAGTATGATAGTGTGGCTGCATAAATTTCTTAGGGTAGTGTATTAAGGTTGGTTGTTAATATTAGGGTAGTGTGTATCTGTTGGTTGTTGGGCTTCGCCTGGTATTGGGCTTCAGGTTTGTACAAGTGTTTTTTTTTTCTTTGGACTGTTCGAATATAGCACCATAAAGCAGAGGTGCACAAATCGGGTATTTCTCCAAACTGAACCGGTTTTCAAACCGATTTCGGCTTGAGTCAAACTGGTCAAAAACCGAACCGGTTCGAAACCGGTTTTTACCAACGAAAACCTAAACTGGACCGAATCGGTTGGGGACCTGTTTAAACCGGTTTTGGGTAAACCGGTTCAAAAAACCGGTTTTTATTTTTATTTATTTATTTATTTATTTATTTATTTATTTATTTATTTTGGTTTAAACAATGGAGGAGATGCACGTTTCGTAATTAGAAGAGATCCAATATCAAGCCAAAAACAGAGATAGCATAGTGGATAAAACAAAGTGGAGGTCAACAAACTTGCTCATGCTTCAAGCAATGGTTGGTTTGGTGTTTTTTCGTCGGATAAAATGAAGATTTAGAATGGAGAAGATGAGATGACTAGCTAGGGGCCTAGGGGGAAGGGAGAAAGTTGATTGGGAAGTGAGAAAGTTGAATGTGTGGCTTGTGTCATAAAATAGTCTTAAACATGTGGTACTTGTAGTGGAGGGTAGATGCATTAATAACCGGACACAAAAAGTAATATATTTATGAATTCTCACTATATCTTTCAAAAAAGCAAGTATGTATATATGATTTTATCTATGCTGTTAAGGATATGGGGAAAATGTGCATTCTTATCAGTTATCACTGTGTAAATCATTAAGTTTATAAGAAAAATATTCATTTACAAATACCAATGTGCATAAAAAACTCTATGTAGTAGTCTTACAAATACAAATGTGCATTCTTATCAATGTGTAAATCATAAAAAATGCTCTTGAACTTCTACATATTTGGTTTGTTGTTTTTCTAAAGGTTTTAAATGTTTTGTTGAATGAGAATAAAAGGCGGATGTAGTCATGTGGGGTTCTATTTCTATGCATGATAAACACGGGAATAGAAAGGTATAAAAATGCTTCATTAATGGATGGATAGTGGAAATATTGGAAGAGACTATTGAGTTAATGTAAAGATGTGATTGTTGGACATAATGGATTTCGACTATAGAGATTTGTTGGACATAAGCTGAAATACGAAATACAAAAACAAAAACATCGAAATACAAAAAAATAAAATAAAAACATCGAAATACAAAAACACTGTCTTTTTAAATACATAAGTGGAAATACGAAATACATAAGAATAAAGATATCGTCTTCTTGAATAACATTAAACGAATAACCTAAAAATAACATCTTGAACTATTCTTCTTCATCAAGAGGTTGGGCCAAACCATTCGATATTTCTTCAATGTGTATTTCTTCTTCAACCCGTTCCAATTCGCCTTCGAGTGGTGATATATGTTGAATTCTTTCAACGCCATCGAGGTAGTCTTTCAAACAAAGGCAAGTTTCCATCGACTCCGGAGTGAGTTTTGATTTTCTAGATATAACCATCCCACAATCGAAAAGGCGGATTCCAAAGCTACCCTACTTGCTTGGACCGTAAGTAGGTCACGGGCCATGACAGCTAGAACCGGAAATTGGGATTCCCGTTCTTTCCACCAACCCAAAATATCCAAACTCTTCAATGCTCATTTGAGACAAGAAATCGGATCCTTGGTACCTTCCAAGCTCGCTACTAGGGGTGTTACCTTGAGCTAATTTTTGATTCTCATTTCTTAGAAGATTATACATTTGAATTGACTTGTTAGTACCATGAGAACTCGAACCCGCCTCTTGATGCATAGTATGGATATGTGAAGAACTTGAGCCATATTTAGTTAAATAAATTTGAAACATAATTTCAAAAGCACGGTTAAAACGATTAACTTGTCTTGAAACATAGTTCGGGTCATCAACGGACAAACCCAAATCATAACCAATGTTTTCAATCATAGTCTCACCCCGGTTCGGTTTAGAATCGGGATAATGCAAGGCAATTCTTGAAAATATTTTGTAAACTTTAATTTAATCGGTTTCACCCTATTTTTAAAGAAATCACTTTTCGACTCAAACTCCTCTAACTTTGAAGCCATTAATAAAAGTTGGTTTAAAATTAAACAACTTGTAGGATATTAAACTCCCGACAACAAAGTAGTAGCATTTTTAAAAACTTCAAGCATTTCCGTAACAAGTTCTATAATATCCCAACCATCCGCGGGATAAGGGTCAACCAAATTTTTTCTTGCAAGCTGTTCATGAAACACTTTTAAAGTAAGTTTTTGTCGTAAAGCACTTTCATACATGTTGTGTGTGGAATTCCATTGGGTAGGAGTAGGACAATCCCAATTCGGACCTAAACAAAGAGAATCTGTTCTAGCACAAAACTTGATATAGTTATGATATCGTCTATTACTAGTACTAAAAATATCTCTTAACATATTTTTAAAAACAGTTTTTGTTGATTTGATAACATTTAACCCGCCTTGCACAACCAAATTAATAAATATGTGCTACACATCGACTATGAAAAAAGTCACATTGCAAATTGGTTTGTATTTTAGTTTTAATAACTCAATTGCATTTATCGAAAGATATAGAAAAATTCTTTTCTTGTAAATTATATGTTTGGATAATCCAATCTAAAATAAGATAAAGATTTTGGCCGGAATGGGGGTATCCAAACAATTGAAACACAATCGTACGCTTCATCATTACCCACGTTTTGGGATTTATTCAATGCGCGGTAACACAAAGATATGCATCCGGTGAACCAGATGGAGCTGTCCAAACATCACTAGTTAAATTTACACCAATTTTTAATGCTTGAAATCCTAAAATCATTTCGTCTTTAGCCATTTTCCACATTTTCATACAATCACGTCTAAGGGTCATTCGACTTACATGAGTATATCGAGGTTGAAGCGTTTCTTGGATAAGCGCGGTCATTCGCTTATTGTCGAAGTGGTCAAAAGACAAAGTTTCTTGAATCACAAATTTCTCCATCCTATCCCGAACCCGATCCGCCTCGTATACAAACAATGATCCGTCAACCCCCATTGTTGTTTGACTAGAACCCGCCGCCGCCGCTTGAACAACGGGACAACTTTTTGTCATATGATTTTTCAACGTACTATTCGAGTTACTTTACATATCGCTCTTCTCGAGTTGTCCGACATCAAATACAAATTGAAGTTTACCCAAATTTCCTGGTTTCTAGTCGTCGGTAGGATAGAAGCCACCGTGAGTTTGGATGAAGAACCGCCAAAGGAAGATTCAGTTTGAGATTTTCCGGGTTTTTTATTTATTTTTTTTTTATTTTTTTTTTATTTTTTTATTTTTTTTTTGCATTTTAGAAAGTATTTTTGTGTTTTTTGAAAGTGTAATTTAACCTAAACACTTAACATACGTATATACTACAATTCATAATTCAAAAGCTGATTTTTACTCACAATAAATGCATGACAAAAGATGATTTCAGCCTATTTTCGACTCACAATAAATACATGTGATGCATGACAAAAGATGAAATACACTAATATAGTGATCCAACATAAATGCATGCCAACACTTAACATCGTTAATAATAGGAGTTGTTAGCCTGTCGCACATATTTAATACTACTGAATTGAATTGAAAGCAAATAAGCTCTATTAAATGTTACATCTTTCTTTTTTTTATAGGGGACATCGATGATGGATGTATAGATGTCTATTAAATGTTACATCTTCCTTTTTTCTTCATATGAAGATTGTTTACACATTTGTACCTAATGATATAATTTTAAACAAATTAAAACAAAAGTTTAATTGATTTACACTTTGTATAATTTAAAGTCAATATCCAAATGTTAAAGCTCATCGGAGCTATTGATAATTGATTGATGTATTTACTGTACACTTTTGAAAAAGGCACCAATTTATGTACTACTAAAACTCTCACACACTTATCCTTGGAAACCAACTTTGACTTTAACTTTCTTCGATGCTTTCGATCCTCACTCACATAGTCACATCACATTAACCCAAAAAATGAACCCATGGTCGTCTTCTTCCTCGTGCATACCTGAAAAAAAAAAAAAAAAAAAACAGTGTTATTCTCATTCCCTATTTGACTTATTTGTTTTCTTTCTATTTTTATCTCACCATTTTCAAAGTTGTTTTCTCATTCCCTTTGTAACTTACAATTATACCCTAGTACCCTACTGAGTTGTGACTTTTGAGTCAAAAGCTGTCAAAATGGAAGAAGTAACTAGCAAGCCTGTTAAAAGCTGTCAAAATGGAATCAAACGCTGTCAAAACAAAGCTGTCAAACAACCGGTTTCAGTAACCGGTTTTCGTAACCGGATCGGGTTTAACCGGTTTTCAAAATGCTCCAACAAAAGAACTACAACCGGTTATAAACCGCCGGTTCGTTTCAAGGAAAACCGGGTTTCGGGCAAACCGGTTTTTCGGTTTTTATTTCCGGTTCGGTTTGTGAACCGGTTTTCTTGTGCACCTCTACCATAAAGATTATACTAACCGAATTTTTCTGTTAAATGGTTATTTTTTTAAATAAATTTTAGTTTATTTGGAAAAATGAAAAAGAAAACAAAATTGGTAGTCGTTGGGCTCAAATGAAGATTAAAAAGAGCAAAAGAAAATAAATTTAAATAACAAAATTAAGATTTTAATTGCAAATATTACATTTATTTGTTGTTTTATTTTATAGGTGTTTTCAAGAATTCAAGGAGCAAAAGAAAAGATTAAAAACGAGGCGAGTTATATTACAACCCAAACATTTCTCGCGTACCAAGGGACGCTTCCAAAGCGTCCATCAACATTCAATCCAACGGTCCAGATTAAAAAGGAATAAANAAAAAAAAATAAAAGTGTTATTCTCATTCCCTATTTGACTTATTTGTTTTCTTTCTATTTTTATCTCACCATTTTCAAAAGTTGTTTTCTCATTCCCTTTGTAACTTACAATTATACCCTAGTACCCTACTGAGTTGTGACTTTTGAGTCAAAAGCTGTCAAAATGGAAGAAGTAACTAGCAAGCCTGTTAAAAGCTGTCAAAATGGAATCAAACGCTGTCAAAACAAAGCTGTCAAACAACCGGTTTCAGTAACCGGTTTTCGTAACCGGATCGGGTTTAACCGGTTTTCAAACTGCTCCAACAAAAGAACTACAACCGGTTATAAACCGCCGGTTCGTTTCAAGGAAAACCGGGTTTCGGGCAAACCGGTTTTTTGGTTTTTATTTCCGGTTCGGTTTGTGAACCGGTTTTCTTGTGCACCTCTACCATAAAGATTATACTAACCGAATTTTTCTGTAATAAATTGTAGTTTATTTTTTTAAATAAATTTTTTTAAATAAAGATTATACAGCAGCAGCAGCAGCAGCAGCAGCAGCAACAACAACAACAACAACAACAATATATAAAGTTAAAAGATTCGGAAATATTAAAATTAGCCCCAACTTAACGATGAATTTAGTTCAAAAAAAGTTTATCACCTTTCAGACAAAAACGCCGAAGTAGTCAAGAAATATCATTTGTTTCAGACTACTTTAAGCTGCCTCGAATCAACTAGTAAATTTCAATTTTAACTAAATACAGTTTCACATAAAGGCCAAAGAAAAAAGTTAACTCTTTTGTACCTATATGTAACCATTTGGGCAAGCACCGTCTTATAATGTCACAGCAGACACAACACCATCCACAAATGCATCACATATCACACAATCATTGGCCACAGCTATAAAAATTATAACAAAAGCGTTTCTTTTCGATACATGTACAAAGCCTAACAACGGGCGACTACTTTTATGACAACAGAGATGACCGAAAGCCTCATTCACACGGTATCCCTAACAAATCACTACACATGGAAGAAGTGAAGAACTAGTATAAATTTTATCATATATTTCTGTAAATCATCTAGTCTCTGAATCTTTTACAGCAGGTACCTCTGTTGAATAACCAGATATGCTGATATCTACTAACGAAAGATCATATGGTATTTCTGATGCTGAATTTGAGACGTCCATTAGCAGCGATGAGTCCATTGATTCTGATTTTGATGTTTTATGTGACGGGTGGATATCATTTTCAGGTGAACTGTCACTAGAAGATGATAATTTGGCTAGTTGTATGTCATCTAACTTGTTAGATGCAATGTCTTTGCTTTTCCTAGCGGCATCCATCTCTGGTCCGAGAGGAACAAAGGTGCGTGCCCTGTACTTTGTACCACCATTTTCTTCACCCGAATCACTGCTATGATTGTATAGCACGTAATCATGATATGTTGGTGCAAACTGCAAGAAAAATCAAATCATAGACTACGTTATACCCATTAACGACAACCAGAAAACCAAGTTTAATATGCAGTTATCAGTTACCGCATAAGTAGTTTTAAGGTTTCATAGATCCTTAGGTTGCGTTTAGTTGGGGGAAAACACCCTTGTTTTTCACAAAATGTTTTGTGGAAAACAAGGAAAACAGAGATCGCGTTCAAATAAGCGTTTTCCAACAAAATGCTTTGCAAAACACAAAATCCCCTATTTTCTAGCCTAACAAGGAAAATTACAAAACAAATTTTAGTTGTTTTCCTTTGTAACCACAACCCTCCCTCTCTTTCTTCAAAATAGAAATGGAAACATCAACTACACGTGTTTTCTATATTTTCAAGTGTTTTGTGGAGATAAATTTCCCTTCCAAATTTTTACAAAACTAGAGATAGAAAACAAGAGAATTTCTTCTCCAACTAAACGCACCCTTATTATTCAACTATTGAGAATATGACCTACAAGGAACTTGGTATATAATCATATACTGGTAAATGTATATCTTTATTCCACTTTACAATTATAGTTCTTATAGTTTAGAAGAAAAATTATTATATATAACTCCAACAAGTCATAATATGGTTATTAATAATAGATGTAGTTATAAGGAATTCAAAGGTAGGTATTTGGCCATTTGGGGTACATAAGTACATTTAGCGTTTTCTTGAATAATCTTTTTGTTATGCTGCAGCGTGTATGAAACTAATTATCCAAAAAGGATTATTTGACCCCCTAAATAATTTATAAAACCAAAATTAGAGTCACTTCATCAGCCACTTACTCTATCGCAAGAACTTCATGTCTACACAATCAGCACACTTGAAAAAAAAAACATTGCAGTTACTATGATAATGCGAACACAACATTTGATTGAAGTGCACTTACTGTTCCTTACTTCTACAGATACTTTCACGTATGTCCGGAGTGATAATTAATCTATAGATAAAGCATAACATACCTGGTGAACAGTGTCATGATAGAAGTCATTTAACTTCAAAGCATGTGCAAGACTGGCTGTAAACCCATGGGATGCACCAACATTTGCACCAGCATACTCTCTGTATGGAAACGCATAAAGATGACCCACCGCAGCAATAAGCATCTCAACACAAATTATGAAGTTTTGAAACTCAGCTGCTTCCTCTGCGTTTCTGATGAAATTATACCTAGCAGCAAGAAATACTAAGACACCCTGAAAGCAAAAGAAGAGTTAACATCAATAGAGCATGTGCTCCTTGTTGCAAGTAAAAAGAAGATACAAACAATAGGATGCAGTGTGACACTGAAAAAACAAACAAAATTGTTTTGTAACAGAAAAGCTGTATATGATTAATTGCCCTTGTTCACAATAACAACTTCACGGCAAGAAATGACCCCTTTCCTGATTTATAGATTGATATGTACTACCCTATTATGGTAACTAGGAGAAAGCACACTTTTCTCAACATTTTTGCACCCTAAAACTTTGTCATCAAAAACCTCCAGACCCTGCCTATATAATTTACTATAAGTAGGTCGGCCATTAATCAATGTTTACAGTAGAAACAATAAATTTTGAATCTATAAGTAGCAAAAATCAGGACAACATGTAATGCAGGGGCAGCCACGCCTTTCCATCCACAAAATTCAGTTACAAGAAAACAATCTCATTGTATGAATAGAGATTACTTTGGGCCAGATTTAGAGTCTACGTCTACAATTAGGTTTGAATCTGTGTGAGGAAAACTGTACTTTTCTAGCCCAGCGGAGTCCAAATTCCAAAGCAACCTCTTAGGAAGTCCTAGTTGAAGCCGATGAAGAACAATAATGTTCGAAAAATTCAACTCAATTAACTGAATCTTCAGCATAATATGTTTAATTAGTACTTAAGTTATTTTCCAATTGTTATACACATCAATGCCCTAAACTGACACTGATTGTATTGCTGGGCCATAACATCTCAAACTCAACATTGCCAATCAAATTTGCTTCACCATATGCCTTAATAACAAACAAAGCAAAGAGCTGGCCACAACAAGAACCATGAAAGTCTTCAACAGCATGCACAAATCAAGGTTTGAAGGGTTTACACAATGAAGGAAACAACAAATTAGACTTAAGCTATACACTTGTTATAAGCAGCCACAACCAGATAAGTATGGTCTGAACAAGTCAAACCTCCATCCCTCGTATAGCTATACAGTGAATACACCAAAGATTTATGGTAACTAGCTGTGACGGGCGTTGATAGGTTCAAGAAGATATACATACCATAACCCCAACTCAAACAGAGCTCTCGCTTGGCAAAATAAAAGTAAGACTGGTTGCTACTTATCATAGGGTCTATACTTAGCTTAATCAAGTATGCATAAATCATGAGCTTCGTGTTCAGTTTTCTCAAGGTCTGGAAAAGTTTGAAATGCCAAGTACTTGCTTACCAGTCACTGGGCATTTTTTGAAATAAATCTATGGCATTCAAAACTTTGCTATCTATGTTAATAACTCAGAAGATTCAAACAGGTAACTTAAAACGCCTGTAGAGAAGATTGATTCTGTAAACATAGACACTCAATTCAATGTCCCTAAAGCTCTTTATAAACCTACTCTCTGCTAACAATGGGTCCTTGACAAGCAAAATTACCAAATACATTAATTGCTCCAGCCATTCTCCCTATATCCCTTTCAAGAGTTTGAAACTATAATAATTTGAGTGCCATCATCTATATTTGGTTGAAAGTTTAGGTTCCTGCTCCCAGAACATCCAGTGTGAGGGTGCTCACAATTAGGTTAGTCTACAGGTATTTGAAGACAATACAGTCAAAATGAGGCTCTCAATCTAAATTACATTGCAAGTGGGGCCACATGTACATGCACAATCATGCGTCTCATCAATTTTAAGAATATACATTCTAGTCTTCATAGTTGTTCCATAGTGACTGCTCGTGATTTAGGATGACAGTCAATATCTTCATTGTTAGTGCGAGGACATAAATTTAGAATCACCCAGTAATACTTACATGCTTGAATAAAACAGGGTCGATATAATTAAAAATTAACATCTTAGGCAAGTTTGTTGCACTATGGTACTTCTTCATGTTATTCCATATTGTTAATGGATTCATGCTTGTCCCATTCTCATATGGGTACCTCCGTTGTTTATAAAAAGTCAAACACTATATAGACTAACTTCTGTTCCTTAACGAGTCAATGTGTTCACTAACAGCATAAAATTTTAGGTTGCACTGCATAATTCTACGCCAAATACTAGTCAACTTGATGCAAGAGCATTAATGTATTAATGATGCATGTATGTGTGTGTGTGCGGGCGCACACGCATGTGTTTCCGCATTAGATTATAAACCATACTTTTTAAGAGCAATTGTTTATTAAATGGATACTAGATGAAAAATTAGTGAAAGGTGTTACCTGCCAATATGTCAGAAAGACAACACTCTTAATTATGATGAATTTTGGAACCGGATTAAATGGCTGGAGCATATCCCTGCATGCCATGTAAAACAATGCCAAAGCATACAACGCCATAGAGTAAGAAATCGTGTATATGATGGTGAGATATAAGTATGACTGTGCCACACTGAAATTTCCATCATGATATTTCCCGTTCGCATAAAGTACAAAAGTTACTGCCACCAATATAGGTTTGAGAATGACAAACTGCAAACATCCTTGTTTGCATCTCCGTATAAATCTCCTGCATAAAGAAACAAGATTAAGAAACATACATACAAAGAAGGACGGAATTAGTAGATAAATGGCAATTTCGACCCATTAACCTATAAAGAGGTAGAATGGGTTCTGTTTATATCGGGTTAAATGAATTAATCTAAGAGATCTAAATGAAAAGGAAATGGGTTGAAAGGTTTAAATGGGTCAAACAAGAGGAAAGTCATCTGAAGTTTATGCAAATGTATGAGATCTCCTAAATCACTATGACCCCTTTAAACCCACACTAAATTATTCATCTGTTTGACCCATTACCCAATCAGCCTAATTTGCCACCTCCCATTATTAAGGTACGATGTTCTAAAATCTCGAAAACCAATAATGTTCAATTACAGAAGGTACACCTAGAACATCAATATAAGAAGAATCTCATAGACCTTACCCATCTAGTGGAATAGGAGGGAAGCAACATGTCATTAAACACCAATTTGACTTGAGAACACGTCCGGTAAGACTCAAAACAACAGCACCTGGACCACCTACCCATGCCAGGCACAGTGATAGAAAATTATAAATGACCCAAGCTTCGTACCTGAAATAAGATATACAAAGATACACATTATTAGAGGGGTATCAAATTAACACACCTTATATCACTTGCTACAAAGTCAACAGAAGAAAGTACTTAGAAAAAAATGTTCGTCAGCATTTCCAAGCTTATTTACATCAAACCAAAAAACTAGCTTTTCTAACCAAAGCGCTCAAATACGATAAATGAGATTATAACAATCATATTCTAAATAGAAAGGGGAAACACGGAATACTATCAAATATAACAAAAAATAATAATAATAAATAAAAAAATAAATAAATAAATAAATAAATTAAAAAAAAAAAAAAAAAAAAAAAAAAAACTAGGATCTTTACTTACTATTATTGATTATGTTATCCCACCCTTCCTGATTTATAAGGTAGGTATAATAAGAGTAAACAGTTAGCTACATGACGACGCCAGTGTCATCTCCATTAAGATAAGATCATTTAACTGTTAGACTAGACATTTTGTTGTGATTGACAGATAAATAAAAAACTATTTCACACTCAAGTTTGCCCTCATCATTTAGTTAATATCTATTTTCTTAAACGATAACTCGATAAGAGCAAACTAAAATGTGGCGCAGGAAGATATGCTTGCAATTGAAAGTGATCAAGAATAGAGTTCCAGATAAAAGCAACTGATCATCTCTAACTGCCACCACCTCCCACCCATTTCAAAAATAAATGAACAAAATTACGTTTTATTTTCTATTGAGCCTTAGCTTCCACTAAACCCATACATAAGAAAAACATAAAAAAGAGCAAATCGTTAATTCTTCAACAGCTTTCTCTTCTCAACAAGCAAACTTTCAACACCTGTTTCTTAATGAAGATAATAACTTGTGCTGTTGTGCATAATCTCTAAATCTGACGAAAAAAAAAACAACTCTGGCGATAGAGGTATCTCTTTTCCACTAAATTCTTATTAAGTGAAGGAAAAGCAAAAGAAAAGATTAAAAACAAAGGTAAAAGGAAAAAGAGGAAGACTCCATATATGAGCATGCCTTATCAATAGTTGGGTTAAGATGCATGGAGATTTTTCGACTCTATTACAGGGTAACATCACATGCAGTAGAAGGAGTGATGGTTTCTAGAAGGCGAGGTTAGAGTTTTCCTATTATATATCGGTCCCAATATGTGAATCACATAAAGTATAAAAGAACTAAAGCCTAAAGGAGAAGAAAAACTCATAAATATTACTCTTTAACTTCGGCAGGTTAATATATTGGACCACTATATAGTTGAAAACCTTTAATCCCACCCTCTAAAAACCTCAACCTCCCCAACTCCCTTACTATGTGTGTTCTTTAGCCTACAATAGGGTCGAAAAGAATTTCAAGTGTTGTATCAACCCCAGTTGGGCATGATCATATTTTTTGTATCTTCTTTCTTTCTAACTTTATCTTCATCTTTCTTTTTTTGTTTAAACCTATCTACAACTTTCAACAGAAGGTATCTCCTCCTCCTGGTAGGGAACCAGATGATGATATGGATACTTTTCTCATTGGCTGCATCAGCAAGGTGACAACACCTAGATATGCAAATTGGTTCATTGTCATAGCTTCCAAAAGTACTAATTTTTTCTCACCAGACCTAGAGTTTTACATAGTTCCTCTGTCATATCCTCCTCACCGTTGACTTGGTATATATGATTAATTATAATCTTTGGTACTTTTATTTGTATGATGAATTACAGTATATTGATAACCTTAACCAGAATAACAGGGTAACTTGCAACATTTTCAAGGCCTAATTCAATATGACCACAAAGGCGTCAACATCATCTATAGACTTGTAAGCTTCAACATCTATTCACTGTTAAGGTCAGTAACTATGTCGCCATACATTCATAGAGTTAGTCCAAACAAGTTGGCGAGTACCATAGGTGCACACCAACCTTCAGCTTTCTGATTTGGAGTCATGTTGTCAAGACAACAAATATGTCGCTTTTAAACAGATATACTAGCATGCACTCGATGATATACCGCAAGCTAATCACCTTTCTATAGGCACAGCAATAGTTTAATTAATAAATATCTAATTAATCATACAAAGACACCTACAAAAAGCAAGCTTATCCTTCACCCTTCATCATTAAGTATTAGATTGCCAAATTTAAACTAGCCCATCAAGTAGTTTCATATGCACACAACCAAGTGATCAACTTCTTTTTCATATTTTTCATGTAAATAGTTTAATTAGTATCCCCGAAACATAAATCCATGTGGCAAACAATTACTGTGACTGATGTCTAACAGAAAGAATACTACAAACATTCAGCCTTGTATAACTAGGTATTGAATACTCACACTTCTCGGATGGAATTAAAGTAGATTGAGCTCTTATTGAATACCAGAGACATGAAAGACATCAACGCATAAACCTGTGAATAAGAATAAATCACATGTTAGTGCAAATGTGATACAATTGCAAATAGATTACATGACAAAAACAATAAAAAAAAAATCAAAACATCAACACTTAAATCACTGTATGGTCACTAATACACGCAAAAAAAATCTAAGAGGGTAGAATTTCAGGATACCATTTATCAACATGCGCATATTGGAAGAAACGCAAAACTGAATTGAAGCCTGTACTCAAAAATATAATTACTTTTAATCGACAACAAGATAATCAACCTTCTGGAATGGTTTAATTGACAATCTAAAACACAGAGAGGTACAAACCACCATTTAAACCTCCATGATATGGCAAGCTTTAACAATCGGAAACACTATATTCTCTCAAGAACACACTGAAGTTAAGAGTAAGGTTCCAGACTACAGTAAAATATGGCTGGCTCCTTAAAGACAGGTTAGCTAAATATTTACGTCGAGATATGAAATTGCCCAGTTTTTTAAACTCGTAACGTAAAATGAAACTAGAGCCCGATCAATATAAACCAAAAGTCATAATTCTCCCTAATATGCATCCCTAACCGTATCAGATTTGAAAACTTGATAGGCTTTCCCGGATTACGTTATATACACATACAACATAAGTTACCTACCACAAGTCCTCATAAAAAGCATCCCAAATGCTTAAATTTTTCAAGTACTCATCCGTATACTATATGCCCCACATGTAACAAAATGCTCTTCAGACAAATAGTTGGTTGTGTACTAGCACCATACATACTATTCATAGTGTAGTGATGATAAGGCATGAACATATGCTTATCAACTAGGGGAATTTCAGTATCGAACTTAATTACATCTATAACAGAATTATACACAAAAAATTACAGTCAGTTCATTCCATACGGCATTAGAGCTTGTACTTGTCCTATTTATATCTTTGAACAACTAACGCCCCACATTATATCAAAGTCCAGTAGCTTCAAAAGCATACATGACTATCTTAAAAATACTAATCTACTAGGTGGACAGACATTATCTAACTTAATAAGAAATTCACGCAAATGAGAGCATTAGTCAATATTGCATTTTCATGTAAAAACATTTCATTTGTATACAATATTTCTTCCACATGATAACAAAATGCTTTTCAGACAAAGAGTTGGTTGTACTAGCACCATAGATACTATTCATAGTTAAGAATGACATATGCTTATCAAATGAGAAAATTTCAGTATCTAACTTAATTCAATCTATAACAGAATTAAGCAAACGGGAATACAGTCAGTTCAAACAATAGACATTCCAAAACATGTCAGAACTTATACTTGTCCTATTTATAACTTTCAACAACTAAACACTAATAACACCCCACATTATATCAAAGCCCGGTGCCTTCAAAAGCATACATAACTATCTTACATATACTAATCTACTAGGTGGACTGACACGATCTAACGTTCTAAGTTAAGGTCGAAACACAAATATGGGCGCGCAATGTTTCTACAAACGAAATGTAACTAAAAAAACAGAATTACGCATACGGGAATACAGTCAATTCAAACGATAGACATTCCAAAACATGTCAGAACTCATACTCGTCCTATTTACATCTTTCAACAACTAAACACTAATAACGCCATTTTCTACAAATGAACAAATGCTTATCTAACTTAAACTAAATCTATAATACGAGAATACAGGCGCAGTGTTTCTACAAATGAAATGTAACTTAAAAAACAGAATTACGCATACGGGAATACAGTCAGTTCAAACGATAGACATTCCATTCCAAAACATGTCAGTAACTTATCCTCGTCCTATTTACATCTTTCAACAACTAAACACTAATAACGGCCCACATTATATCAAACCCAGGCGCAGCAATGTTTCTACAAACGAACAAACGCTTATCTAACTTAAATTAAATCTATAATACGAGAATACAGGCGCAATGTTTCTACGAATGAAATGTAACTAAAAAAACACTTACAGGGACCATGAAAATGATGCGAACGATATAACGCTGGTAAGTAGGTTCAGTATAATTCAAAAGATGTCGGTAAATATGAACAAGAGCTAAAGCAATGGCACCAATAGTACAAGGTAACGCCACTATTATATAGTATACCGGCCCCATTTATGAACCCTGCATCAGTCAATTAAACAATTAATTATAGAAACAAACAATTAGCAAGGGTTTTGTATCTATAATAAATAAACCCTAACCTCGTAGCAGATGGATCTGGTGTTTTGTGAATTAGGGATCTGTTAGTGATTTACTCAAAGGTTTTTGCAGGTGATATGGATGATTTGGATTTCGATGTTTGTAATAATTGTGGGCGAATTTTACAGGTATAAAGTTTCAGTATATTTCATTTTTAAAATGTTCCAGTTTTTGGATAAATTTATTTACATATAATATATACCAGTTTTTGGATAAATTCATATAATATATACACATATTTACTTCATACACATTAAATATAGTGGGAGGAGTGTGGGACCATTAGTATTATACAAGCAAATTTTATGTGTATGAAGTAAAAACATATGTGTACATATCACCTCCCTTGGGAAAAATATAGTTATAATAGAAATAATCAATGAATTGCTAATCCAACTCTCCTACAATTTCTTACCCGCTTAGTGAATTCATTACACAACACTTCGAAAGTATATGTGTTCGTTGTATGTGTTTGTTTGGGTTTCTCGTAACTTTCCTGTGACATTATTATTCTCGCATAAAAACCCTCACATTTTTTTACCCATCAAACACTCCCCTAAAAGTTATAATTTTGACGAATCAAGTTTGTATTGATTCAAATAAATGTTAAAGTTGTACAAATTTGAATCAAAATAACCCATTAAAAATGCAAAAACTAAAAACTTTTAAAATATATCAAAATGGATGTTGAATTAAAGAGCGCAAAATTTTAAAAAATATGGTGAAATTAGATTATTAAAAAAATAAATAAATCAAAAGATATTTCAATTTGAAAATAAAAGTTATTTTTTGGTTAAGAAGTGACACATGTCATTCCCTAATTGGAGCNATACATATATATATACATATATGTATATACATATATATGTATGTATATATATATATTTATGTATATATAAATATATATATATATACATATATATATATACATATATGTATATATATATATATGTATATATATATACATGTATATATATATACATATATGTATATATATATA
>LBNU01036540.1:30814-67734 GCA_014162995.1 Artemisia annua | reverse complement strand
TTCAGTTTTTTTCATATTAAGTCAATTAAGTCGCAATCAAACACCCTAACTTATGTAAACTTCAAGGGTCACTGTAAGCAAAAAAAAAAAAGAAAGAAAAACTCACCCAACTTCCTCCCATTCATTCACATTCGTCTTTTCTCAAAAAATCCTAAATCCACTTAAACACCCATACCTTCCCAAATAGCTAACTTAACGATTCCCAATTACGACTAAAACTAATGAAACAATTACATTTAACTACATTCACTCTCATCAAGATGAGTTTATAAGTATTACAATATCTAACAAAATTAGTAAAAAAATCATGTTAATTTCGGCCTTTCCTTTGTTACTTATAAATTATCTTTTAATACAAGACAAGGAGAGGATTTTCACTTCTTATCAAGTATTTTTTTTACCCAACAACGACCCAACAACGGTGTTGCTGCTATTATTGCTGCTCTTTGGAACCTTTTTAGTGGATTTATGATCCCTCATAAGGTAAGCAAGTTATTAGAGCAAGGATCAAGTGGTTAACACCTTTGCCTCTGGAAACAGAGGTCAAGGGTTCGATCCTCGCCCCTTGCAAGGCCGGAGGTCCTTTTCTACCTTTGGTAGAACCGAAAGCAGTCTCTCTACCATAGGTAGGGGTAAGGCTGTCTACGTCTCAACCACCCCCATACATCGTGGAAGACGGTATTGGGACCCATAACCCATGGAAGACGGTATTTGGAGTTACTTTACTTTACTTTTTCATAAGGTAAGCAAGTTGAAGCTATACCTTTAGTTACTGAACTGCATTTTTATTATTTAGACATAAAAACAACGTTTGATGATATACTAATATATCTTTGGTAGATGAGGACGGGCCATTGTTGGATGTTCATAGTGGTTTTGGAGGTCGACTTGTGGATCAATGTATTCACCTACAATTATAAGTAGTTACCACTTGATTGTAGCATCTAATAGTAGTCAGAATATTTCTGTTAGTTTAGGTGGGGTTTGGTTTAAAATGGGTCACTGGGTCACTTTTCTAGTACGGGTCAGTTTAGGCTGGGTTCAGTTCGAATGGGTCATTTTAGGTTGGGTTTGTTTTAAAATGGGTCACTGAGATTACACTATTGGCAGGCTATGATATCAGGATCTGTTTAAATTATCATCATAATTTTGCGATAACGAATGTAGCAATAATAAGAACGTACAGATTATTGTTTCTTTAAATGTTATGCATATAAGCAAAAAATAAACGATACCTGATCATATTGTATCAAAAAATAACAACATACAGATTATCCAAGAACATTCTGATGATGTATTTGTATATTTTTGCATTTAAAGCTATGAGTTGCTGTACAGTTTTATGTTATGTAGAGTAACACAAATGTAGCTTTAAGTTTATATTTTGAACTTAAATATAGCACATATTTCTCTGCAGATTGATAAGAGATAAATATTTGAAACTTTGGTTTCAAATGGAGAATTTCAAGATGTTCCTGGCAATGATGTTTTGATCAAGGAAGTATCTAAACGGTTGTAGAGCAACAATGGAGCTTCTGCCTTTACTTGATATCTTAGCCAACAATGTGAAGACCATTAGGAGATTAAGGGAGCTTTTAACCACCAAGCCATTCAACGACACTTTCCCTCCGAAGGTACATTCCTATTTATATATGTTGTTTTCGTAGTCTATGTCCTCTTTGATATGGTTATCACATTCTTTATATTTTGTTTAAAAGTTTTAATTTGGTGAAATTTATGCAAGTAGCTCCATGTTCTTGTGATAGATTCTTGCAAACATATATAAGTTATTGCATTGTGACAATGATGTTATCAGGAGTAGACAACAACAACAGATACTGTGACATCGAGCTTGTCAAAAGTATTTTCAATAGATGATAAAGTCCTCGATATTCCAAGAATAATTTGATAAAGGCTTTGACTAAAAAGACAAACTTTCTGGCAAATGGATCATCAACAAGGACTTGCCCAACCATCAATAATGATAAGTAGTTGTCTGGATGTATGTTGTTAAATAGGTTCTTATCTTTCGAAACTGGTGACCAGAATCCACTTGATGTGCCATGGTATGCAAGCTTACCTCAACTTGAGGCAAGATATTACTCGATATGCTAAACTGGTTTAATAAGTGTTTCTTCTCTGCATTCTATGAAAACTTCTTATTTGTTGTGTGTATAAACTGATAACTCAATATGGATTATTTGCCATCTTATGAAAATGTAGTTAATGGCCTGTTTGAGATTATTTATTAAAATTGATTATATTTTACTGGACTGAAAATGTAACTGGTTATGCAGTACGCTCACAGGAAGTGACTTGAACATTGGAGCAATAAAAGGGAGATATAACTTGCGAGGAATGCCATCGGGTATGTTACCGATGATCGATTATTTATAACTCATAATAGAAGTAAGCATGATAATTCAATAACTGTCTTTCATAATTGCAACACATATTATATTGGGCACATATCTTTACCAGGATGGGAAATGCAAGCTTTGTAATTGGTGATGTCTACTTGAAGTCAAACTTCAGTGTGGGAGTGGTCATTTTGCAACATATTGCCTTTGGATATCATTCAACTTTGATATTGGATCAACCTTTTGCATAAGAACATCATGATCCTTATAACATGTATTAAATGTATATCTTTTTAATCAACTCTGACACTCATTTTCAATAAGATGTATGGTTAGTAATTTAGTGCACTAGCCGATATTTTTGTTAAATAAAATGGTAGTAATTGTATTTAAATATCAATTTGCATATGTGGAGATACGATGAAATTAAATATTATTGGATGATCGACATGTGAATGAAATCGAGATGAAGTTAGATGAGATAATCTTAATGAACTTCCTCACCCTTTTAACCATTATTGCGCCTACTGTATATCTGTTCGTTTAATTGTTACGTAATATTATAGCAGTGATTATATTTTTGTGTTTTTGTCTTTGTTTTTGCTAATTTGTTGTTGGTGATAATTGTATTATACATGTTGGCTTAAACATGTTGGCTTAAACACAAAACCCAACATATTTCTCTTTAGAAAAGGATTGCCTTTATATGAAACTTACAACCTTTCTAGGTAATAAACAAGAACACTAAAATAAATATTTTAGACCTTCTTTGATTAACATTTTTCACAAAAGAAACGTTTTATTCATTTTTTTATAAAATAAACATCAAAAAACACTACACACTACATATTTAAAAAGAAAAATGCTACAATCTAGAAAACAGTAAGATAAATTACAAAATAGTTTTTAAGAGATACACAACATGTGCAAACCCCATGCGTGCACGTGTATTATAACTAGTATTTTACAATAAAACTAACGCCATATTGTACTTTTTCAACATCAATCCAAGGCTTTTCATTATTAGCTTATTCATCACCAATTCATTTTTTTATTATTTTTTTAGGACAACAATTTTAACTATTTCACAACATTTACATTATAAATCTATCTCACATATTTTAAGCAGTACTTGAACCCACAACCATTTGTTTAGAGAGCTTCTCACACAACATGAGATAACATTAAGACACAAGCCTTTTGTTCATCGCCAATTCATCTACTTAAATGATGTGAATATAATTTCTTAATACACATCGTACAAGTTGATCCTTACAAAAGAAATATGACCTATCGCGTTACGGCTCAGTTCATTAACCACTATAGTTGAGATCAATATAGATCTCATATTTGCCATAGATTCAATTAACCAATCTTAGCCATCCATTTTTCATCAAATTAATAAAAGACTATTTTTCAACTTTTTTTTAAACAACATATCTTGCAAATAGTAAATCTTCAAGCTACAAAAAATACACCATCACGACGAGAATTAAATTATCTTTCTATAGATACGCACTTCTACATACTTTCAACGAATTTTTTTTTCAAAATTTCCAACGAGAAAAATCATATGTAATTTGTAAAAGTCACATGTGATTTGTCAAAATCATATGTGATTTATTTTAAAAATCACATGTGATTTTTTCGAATCACATGCGATTTTTTAGGCATAAATTTTGAAAAAAAAAATAGTCGAAAGTATATAGAAGTGCATATCTATAGAAAGATAATTTAATTTTCGTCGCGATGGTATGATTTTTTTCGCGTAACGATTAACGGTTTGCGAGATATTTAATTTTCAAAAAAAGGGTGAAAGGATTTTTTTATTTTATTTTTTTTTTATTTATTATTTTTTTTTTATGATTAGAAAATGAATGACCATGATTGATTTCTTAGATCTATGTCAAATATGAGATCTATATTGATCTTTTGTCTTAATGACTATTGTTTTTCATGTCACTTATATTTAATAACTTAATTTATAATTTATTACTCACCCATCTTAAAATTTATGTCTATTTTGACTTTCAATCAAACTTTGACCTTAAATATATATATATTTTTATTATATAATACTTGATAAAAGTTATATCAATAAAAATATATTAAAAACCCACTTTCATTTATATATTTTGCATCAAGTATTATATATTACAAAAAAAAAAATATTTAAAGTTAATGTGTGATTAACAGACATAAATTTTGAGATGAAAGTACTATTTATATGGTTAAGGTCGGTTAAATGATTACAGTATTTTTGTGGCAATTATAGGGGAGGGTGTGGGTCGTTGTGAAGCCTCGCCACTCCTACGTGGAGGAGCCTTGNTTTTTTTTTTTTTTTTTTTTTTTGTAACGTTGGGTAACATTTAAAATGTAACATATACTTTTTCTTATCTCTTTTTAAAAACTGACTTACATACTCTATAAATAGCACACATATTTTACATTTCAATCAAACTTACACCACATATATTTCATACACTTACACATACTAAAAGCAAGAAACATGAGCGACTCATCTTATTCAAGTATTAGCGACTTTGGAGAGATAACGGAGCTAGAGATGATTCTCCAAGAATTTGAGTACGAGCAAACGTTGCAAAACCAAGAAGCCGGTCCTTCACAACGCCGTAAATTACATCCCCATGAACGTGCTGTTGCTGAAGCACGTCTAATGGGCGACTATTTTGGTGACAAACCAAAATATATGGAAGAAAATTTTTGACGTTGTTTTCGTATGAGCAAAAAACTATTCTTAAAAATAGTTCAAGATATTGAAACTTATATTGAAACTCATGATCCTCTTCCCTCGCATTTTGATTTGTTTAGACAACAACCTGATTGTCAGGGTGTAATGAGTTTTAGTGTGATTATGAAATGCACGTGTGCACTACGCCAATTGGCTTACGGGATTCATGCTGATGCATTAGATGAGTATTTACAAATAGGTGAACACTATGCACGCGATTGTCTAGATTTTTTTACTATGTGCATTATCAAGTTGTTTGGGAAGGAGTTTTTAAGAAAACCAAACGAGGATGACATTTGCAACTTATACCACGCACATAGCATGGTTCATAAGATTCCGGGAATGTTGGGAAGCATCGATTGTATGCACTGGGAATAGAGGAATTGTCCGAAAGAATGGCAAGGGCAATTTCACAGATCTTGAAAGATAAAATATATGCGATATCCGAAGCTACCGAAATGTATATTCCTCCGACACCAAATATGCAACAGACGTGGGTTGAACGTTGCGCAGTGCAAAGAAAAAAAAACAAAAGAACTACACGATAAACGCACACACCGAAAATCTTCAACGATGTCTCATCGAGCATGTTTGGCAACAACAACAATGGGAACAAATTCAACAGAATAGGAATAATTAGTTTCGTTATTAGTTGATGTATTTTATTTCGTATCTTTTTTTTTTTTTTTTTTTTTTTTTTTTTTTTTTTTTTTTTTTTATACGTTATTTTATTTGTGTGTAATATTTATTGTGTTGTATTTTATTTTAAGTATTAATGAAATGAATTAGTTTATTTAATGAAATGAATAAAAAAAATTGTAAGTGGTGGGCCCCAAATGAGTAAGTTGAGGTTAGTTGTGAGTGAGGAGGATGTTAGTTGTGAAGAGGTGTTAAGATGATGTGGCACCCGTGAGCCTAAATGAGTAACCCCTTGTGCCAAAATTGGAACACGACTACACGAGGCATCTTCTCTGAAACCCATGCAAGATATGCTTGTTATATTCCCCTCATCCCAACAATTTATTTTATTCTTATAAAAATGTTTTAAAAATTCAACTTGAATCCTTTACATTACCAAGATGATTTATTATTAAATCGAATAATAGGTTTTTTAGTTCATAAAAAACAAAAGAAAGAAATCAGTCCAACTCAAGACTTTGGGAATTTATGTAGTGCTCAAGTTAACTTAAATGATCACATAATTGATAATTTTATCCTTTTGCATCAAACAAATTATACCCATCTCATACAAGTATTTGAAAATAGGGATGCAAACAAACCAATCTTTTATCAAGCAACTCGAGCTTGAGCTTGATTCGATCAATCCAACTTTTATCGAGCTCGAGCACAAGCTTAATAAATTTGCTCGAAACACATAACGAGCCTATCGAATATAATATTTATGTATAAATTCGAGCTTTTCGAGTCGAGCTCAAACATTATTCGAATATTACTCAAACCGAACTCAAGCTTGGATGATTAAAACTCGTCGAGCTATCGAGCCGAGCTCAAGCCTACTTGTAATTTTCGAGCCGAGCTCAAGCCTTGTTAAGCTTGAGCTCAACTTGGATTGATTGCAGCCCAATTTGTAAACATGACATATATTCACCATGTGCAGATATTTCTACATCATATTACATTTGCCAAAATAAGTATTTGGAAATACATGTCCTTTGCAATATCTTATAAATAGTTCATTCAATGATGAGTTTATATCAACTTGAAGATATTTCATTCTACTTCCCCAAAGATTTCTAAAGATCATTGTTACTTATATTAATTTTATTTATTTGGAGGGAAAAAAACCCTGGATCTTAAATCCTTTTTTATTTTTTTATTTTTTTTGGTAACCGTGATTTCCGACCTTTTAACCGACTAATCCACGGGGTTTTAACCCACCACCACATATACTCAAATCAGGTAAAGTCCTCCCTTATCAGGAGGATCTTAAATCTTTTTATTTGAATCACAATTCACACAATTAAACCGGTTGCATATTTTGTTAATGTAGAAAGTTAAGAAGGATCTTTTCTACATAAACAAAATTTAGACACGTAAAAAGCTCTAAATTGTAAGCATATAAAAAGTCATTATCCCCATATTATAGTAGAAAAAGCAAAGCAAAATTTGTTATACCAAAATGAAAGTAACACATTTATTCGATCTCATAACTAGAACTCATAGCTTTTTGCGAACTATCAATCGTAATATAATACATGGGTCAAAAAGTATGCCTAACAGTCTCCCATTTTTTATGATTACAAAATACAAACTCCTTTTATGTAAAGAATATAAGTAAAGAAGTTGCTTTAGTCCATTTCTCCTCTTTTTTGTAGAAACAAAAAGGTGTTGTCGACGTGTAGAGAGAAAAGAAACCGACGATGCAAACGCTCCCCCTTNTCTCTCTCTCTCTCTCTCTCTCTCTCTCTCTCTCTCTCTCTCTCTCTCTCTCTCTCTCTCTCTCTCTCTCATATAGTCACTCATTTATACTGTAATAATTAATACTTGCACTTTTGATTATTACTGTATATGATTACAAGTTTTAAATCCCCGTGTACGCACGGGGCTTTTGGTTTAATTTTTGTTAGATTAGTTTTGTTTGAAAAAATATATAAATTTATTTTATTATAGTTATAAGATAATAACATAACAAATCATATTATTTTTAATATTATATTAACATTTATAGCCTTGGGTTTAATTTTTGTTAGATTTGTTTTGGGTTAAAAAATATATAAATTCATTTTAATATTGTAACAAGATAATAACATAACAAATCATATTGTTATTAATATCATATTAAAATTTATAGTGTAACCTTCAATTCTAATGATGGCTTTCCATTAAGTTGTCAAATCGTTTACATATTTTGGTTTTTAAATTGATACTAATTCCAAGTTAAAAAGTTACAACTTTATTCAGTCATTTATTTCTCTTCAAATACCTACAATTTCATCTTATTTAAATATCTCTTATCATCTTATCTTAAATCAATTGATTTGAAAACACACACATATTGTTATTAGAAAAGGATATTGTATAAAAGAGAATGTGATCTTTATACAAAATGATGTTAATTCTGCTTTTGATTTAATCAATTTTTCAGGATGGTCTTGTCTATCTTGATCTTCTGATTTGTCTGCTCTTACAAGTTTTTTCTCTTCAGTCCATGCTTAAATTCTGCATCGGGGAATGTTCGCTAAGTCGTTCAGTTCCGGATCCTCAAGAAACTTGACTGAAGATAGTTACAATAATGGAACAATCTTCTTTGATTTTTCCCTTTCTTCTGCTTTGTTATATAATCAGTTGTAAAAAGAAGCCAGTATGCTCACTTACAACTATCTCTGTATTTGGTAACAGTCAAAATGCTTGTGGTGAATGATGTTGATATTGATAATCCTGAAAAAGCGAAAACAAAATAGATACAAATATCAAGAATTTTAAAATTGTAAATTTAAAGATGATTGTAGTTTTGAAGAAGGTGTATTGGATTTAATTATTGGGGAAGAAGATGATGTTGGCAAAAAAGCTAGGGATCAGATTTGATGATAGTGATGAATGTAAACATTCAGATTATGTATGAGAAACGTATTTTATAATTGTATCAGAAACGTATTTTGTAAGAACATTATAATTATTTGTAGTATGTATCATGGAAGCATGTTTATCATAAACTTAAATTTTATTGTATCAGAAATGTAATAATTTGTATAGCAATATTACATCCGGATTATGTATCTGAATGAATATTTTAATATAGAAAAGATATCGGTAAAGATAACCATTGTTTTTAAAACCTTCTAGAAAGCGCCTCTTATATTTGGAGACACGTCTCTGATATGCCCAATTATTTCACGAAACCAAAGTTTTAAAAAACACATCTAGTTCCTCAAAGGTTTTTTTCTTCATGTTTTCGATACGTCTATGTTTAGGAAGCCTTTTAGAAAACACCAAACTAGCTCGAATGTTTCTCACTTAAAATATCGATTGATGATATACAGTGTTGCAAAAATCGGCCGAATCGGCCGATTAATCGGTGATTAATCGGTAATCGGCCCAGGACCTTGGAGAGAATTCCACGGAAATCGGCCGAGTCAAGAAAATCGGCCGATTAATCGGTAAAAAATCGCTAATCGGCCCCAGACCGCCTCAGTACCGATTCACGATTTTTGCAACATTGATTATATATGTGTTTCCTCTATATTTGTAACAAAAAGTTTTAAAATACAATAAAGATATATGTATATGCATTTCTAAAGGTTGTAATTTTATTGAATATATTGTGATACATAATATTTACAATATTTAATTAGTATTTTTTTTAATTATATTGAGTTGGCACATATCTTTAAGTAAAATTATTAAATTCCTTCTTATCCTATTTTAGACCAGTCATTAAATTGGCTTCAACTACCTACATTTTTCTCCTATTTAAACACCCCGTTGTATACAATCTAGAATCAAACTATTCTCTTTAATGCAGATAGAAACAATGATGATAAGGAAAATATATTGTAGAATAGAAAATCAAACGTTAGTTGCAAATGGTGTTAAGTCTATTTATGATTATGTATATCTTCATCAAAATATAATTTTTCATCAATTCAGGTATATTATATATATTTTGTAACCTGATAATTAATTATGGAGTATTTTTTTTGATTTTTTTAATGAAGGCATGATTGGAGTCAAATTTGATACATCCGACGTCGAGTTGCTAGAAAAGTATTCCTTTAAAGTTCAAATTTGATGATACCGAAGATGATGTACACAAGAAAGAGGGTGATTATTGTATAGCTTTAAATTTCAGGTTTGATAATAATGAAGGATGTAATCATTTAGTTCAAAAATATTATGTTTTAGAATGTATATTATAATAAATGATTGTACATTTTTAAAGTTCAATTTGATAAAAATGTTATACAATTTTTTGATACATCTTTGTATCCTAGGTTAAGAGGCAATGTTGACCCTTGAGACACTTTACAATATATATGGATCAATAGAATCATAACCAAAATAACATATCATAAATGTATAAGTCTACAGCAACAATTTAAAATAACTAAAAACAATTCAACCAAATAATATTATTTATTTTTCTTATACCTCTCTGTATCACATTTGTCGTATGGGCATTGGCAAGTTCCTTTACACATGGGACAACAACAAAACACTTTCATCATACTTTTAAGAATATATGGATCTATAGAATCATCGTCAGAATAGTCTATATAATTGCAAAAATGACATACATCAATTTCTTTCATCAAAGTATGATGTATATAAATATCCGTTGATTTTTTTATTTTATTTTTTTGACTTCAAATATTCAAGATCAACAACTTCAACATCGCCAACATCCGACTTTTTTCTCTTGTTAGTGCCATCGGCGTTTGAGACCGTACCTTCAATTCTTCCATTAGGCAAATCAAAATTATTTGATGAATCACACTTATCATCTTTAAGTAATTCTTTGTTATCAGTTACCATATCTTTATCGAACTCTTTAGCAATTACCATCATTAATTCAAGTTGTTTGAAAAAGTGTCTGAATAAAATTATGCAAGAAGAAAAAATAATCAATAATTATAATTAAGCAATATTGAAAAAAAGTGTATTAAACAAACCTTGAGGAAATAAAATCGACTAAAACTTTTTTATATGAATGAATTAGGGTTAAGAAGTGTTTATATAGGTATATATTATTACGTAAAATTATTTTTTAATAATAGTAATTCAAAATGCGTGCATTTAGTTATTAAGCTAGAGTTGGTTGTGCACTCTTGCAATTAATTTAGTGAGAAAACATATGTGTCAAACAAGTGTGAAATTTTAAACTTACAAAAGGTCGGAAGGACTTGTTTGTAATTTAAGAAAAGACTATCCCTTGGCCATTGACAACCTAAAGCACTTTTCACTTTTTTTTCACCGCCTCTAAAGAAACCCCAAATGTTTTGACCGCATTTAAAAAACCCTAACAACCGATAATCCAAAACATTCACAAAATGTCCACATCAAAGAACGAAATAAATACAAAGAAATATAAATCACCTTTTATTTCTTTTTCTTCTTCTGAATCAATTGATAATTCTCATATAAGAAAGAAAAAAAATTAAAAACGGTTGCTTATGTTGAAAAAAAAATTGAATGATGAAATTATTCAAAATTTGTGTGAAGAAAGATCATAAATTCAGTATTCAACTATTGGAGCAATATGCCTTGGTCCAGAAAAGAATGAAGAAGAAAATGAAATAGTTGGAAGAGAAGTTAGTTTGAGCTATAGTTTTTGTTTTGTTATTATCATGTATGGTTTGCTAATTTAGATGTTATAATATATATGTTTGTGTAAATATATGATGTTTATGTTTGTTTCATTCTTTTTTAATTATAATCTTTGAGTTTGTTTCTAGATGTTTTTTAGAGTAACTTTAGCAAAATGTTTAGATAAACAATTGCTATGTACCAGAAACATTTTAGTCCTAAAAATAAATATCAGAAACGGAAATATTATAAGCATCAGAATTAAAAATAGTTACATAAACAAGCCTAAAAAAACAAATTAATCAGAAAAGTTCCCATTGTAATTATATGGGTCATTATCGTTGTCACAGTTACCGTTGCTACAATCATCCCTATCTGACATATCGTCATCAAAATCACAATCAAATCCATCAACTGATTTAACATCATCACTATCATTATTAGAAGTCTTATTGTAAAAAATGTCAGTCTCATCAGTTTCTTCACACCAATTCTTGAAGACAAATTCATCAACTTTAGCTTGATTATGACCAGACAAACATTTCCATTGAGACAATCGTCTTTCAAAACAATAGTACTCTTTTTCTTCTATTGTTGGGTATTCAACATGGACAATGTAGAGGTTAACGGTTTCATCATTGTTGTCTTGTGAATAAAGCTCGAAAACCCGACTATTCTCTTTTAAAGATTTGAAAAAATACATTGTTCTAAAATTTTCAGGTTTACCAGGGACACGGTAGAAGAGAGACTCAATATCTAAATATTGAGTCATTTTGCTCTTCACGTAGTCGAGCAATTCATCTTTAGTATATTTAAAAGGCAGAATTTCATATATATCCTTCGATGGATGATAATTACATATATATATCCTTTGTACCAGTTTTTGATGCATAAAGTGCAATGTTTTTAATGCATTAAAAGGATATATATGTAATTTTTGAAATAAGTAAGGATATATATGTAAAGCATGAACTATTTGCTTTGCACCAGAATCATATCAATACCAGCAACTTTAGAATGCTTAGTAACACCGTAATACTGATTCCATATAGAAACTACTTTTACCTTAATGTTGCACTTACCATTCGTGCCATCGATACCTGAAAGCGCGGTGATCAGCATGGTTTTGCCTGCGATAAGAAAACGAAGGCAAAAGGGTTAGAAGAGTAATGAACGATGAGCACCCACATTGGTCGAGTATATATAGGCTCAGGATTAGGGTTTCGTACCCTTGGCCCAATAGATAACGCAATTCAAATATAGAAAAGATATCGGAGAAGATAACCATCATTTTGAAAAGATTCTAGAACGTGCCTCTCATATTTGGAAACACGTCTCTGATATGCAAAAGAGTCCCACGACACTAAAGTTTCAAAAAACACACCCGGTTCCTCAAAGGTTTTTTTATTCGCATTTTCGACACGTTTATGTTTGGGGAGCCTTTTAGAAAACACCTAAAACGTCCCGACTTTTTCTCAATTAAATATCCAATTAACCAATGAGAGAGCTCGATTTCAAAACCGAGCCCTCTCATTGGTAAATCGAATCCCTCAATTTGGCCAAAGTGAGTTCTCTTATTAAATAAAAGATATATTAAAATTATTATTTTATAATCATAAAAACTTGTATTTATTGCATGAAACTCAATTTTTAAATAGACAGATATGCTTCAATATGTTCATTTGAATATGTTAGAATAGCTTTACAGCCTAATATATTTTAATATGTTTGAATAGCTTTCTTAGCTTTACAACCTAAAAAGGGCATAACAACCTTTTCTCCCCCATATATATCCTTTAAATCCTCATTTATATTTACAAGTATTAGTTATATAACAATACACACATTCAAATCTACCTTAGCTTAGCGCATGGCTCCACAACAAGAGGAAGTTATTCGACCCTTAGCGAACTATAAACCAAGTATTTGGGGAGATCAGTTTCTAATCTACGATGAGGTACACATGTTACAGTTAAGCAAATAGCTTGTTATGCATAATTTGTAACTAACGAAAGCAGTTTGTTTTCAAATGAGACTTGTATAGAACTCGTGTTTGTAAAACCTCTGCAACATGTTTTTGCCATCTATGTTTTTTGTTATCTATATTTACCACCATAATCATTCTCCCCGCGTGTACCTCTGAATAATCGCTCTCCCCATATGGAACAGAACAAGGAAAAATATAGTCCATTTACACGTTCACTTATAAGTGCCTACAAGTTTTTCTTTGTATGTTTCCAGACACTCGAAAAACTAAACATATTTTATTTTATTTTTATTTTAAATATAAACATTTCTTGAAATCTTTACTATTCACCAAATAGTGATCATAAAAAAATGGCAAAAATGGTCCCTATGACTTACTTCCGATAGCAAACATAGTCCCTAAAAAATTGCAAAAAAATCCCTACCATCTGCTCTCGATTACAGAAAAATCCCTGAGGTAAATTCTAGGGACTGTTTTTGTAACAAAATTTACGTAAACGTCCGTCAAGTTTACCAGTGTTGCAAAAAAAGTCCTTAAATTTGCAAAAAAAATCTTCCGTTACTTGCGATTACAGAAACAGTCCCCATAATAAATCTAGGGACTGTTTGTGTAATGAACACTTGCAATTACATACGCAATCTCTAGGTTAAATATGGGAATGTTTGCGTAACAAAAAAATTTCACTTAAAACCTCGCGCCCCGTAGCAGAGCGCGTGTAAAAATATCCTCGTTTTACACATATATAAGTGCGAACAAATTAATCAAAGTTTTTATGCATTTTTTAAAGTATACAGCAAAAATGCTTAGATATAAGATATTTGTTGTAGTGGGACTCCTATAATTCATGTTTCAAGTATATCACACAGAACCATAATCCTTTTTAAGATTCTATTAGCAAGAAGCTTCAAACAAAAAATTTATTTGTCCCGAAATTTCAATATTGTTTTTACCTGGTGCTGTGTGTTTTCTTAAGCTGTGGACTTTGTTGTAAATCGTTATACATACATGTGTTACAAGGTAACTAAATCCAGAAAGTCCAATATATTATAGACACTTCTTTTGTGTAACTTAATTAAGTTAGCAATAAGGTTTATACCCGCATGGTACATGTGCTCTACTTATACTTATTATGTAAATGTAGCAAGAAGAGCAACCTGAGGTAGAACAAATGATTGAAGATCTGAAAGAGGAAGTGAAGAAACAAATGCAGGTAGCTTTGGATGATTCAAAGGAACATACAAATTTGTTAAAATTGGTTGATGCAATCCAACGCCTTGGCATAGCATACTATTTTGACAAAGAGATTGGGCATGCCTTGAGGCATATTTATGACATATATGGTGATGATTGGAATGGCGATCGCATTTCCCTATGGTTCCAACTCTTAAGACAACAAGGCTTCTATGTTTCATGTGGTTAGTGCTTATATATTAGATTTATAAATCCCTGTTTGTATATAGTTAATGATTATGTGTATGAATCAAAGCAGATATTTTTAGTAAGTACAAGGACAACACTGGTTCCTTTAAGGAAACATTAACTAGTGATGTTGAAGGCCTGCTTGAGTTGTATGAAGCAACATATCTTAGGGTTGAAGGAGAGGACATACTAGATGATGCCCTTGTTTTTACGAGAACTCATCTTGAGATTATAGCAAGGGATCCTTTTCAAGGAAATATTGCTCTCTCTAAGCAGATAAATCAAGCACTGGAGCGTCCTTTACGAAAGAAGTTGCCACGAGTAGAGGCATTTCACTACATACCTTTCTACCAACAAAAAGTCTCTCATAATAAGTCCCTACTAAAACTTGCCAAGTTGGGATTCAATTTGCTTCAATCCCAACACAAGAAGGAGCTTAGCCAAGTATCAAAGTACAAACGCATAACCTTAGCCCATCCTTTCTGGTTTCATTTATATAAATATCACAATTATTTGTGTATTCTTTGTTATCTTCTGTCAAGATATTATTGAAGACAGCTTGTAATATTGCTCTGACTTATGTGATTGTTTTGTAACTTATTTTAGATGGTGGAAAGGTTTTGATGCGCCAAAAAATTTATATTTCACGAGAGATAGGTTAGTTGAAGTCTACTTCTGGGCAGTAGGCACATACTTTGAGCCTCAGTATTCTCGTGGTAGAGTTTTCTTGACAAAAGTGATTGCAATGGCGAATGTTTTGGACAACACTTATGATGCTTATGGCACTTACAAAGAACTTGAGATCTTCACTGAAGCAGTTGAGAGGTACGGTACATACGCACACTGGTATACGAACATACATTCAGTGATCACCACTAGGTACATATAGGCACTTTGGCTGATAATATTATATTTGTACACTAACCATAGGTGGTCAAGTACTTGCTTAGACATACTTCCAGAATACATGAAGCTAATCTACAAGGGCCTCTTGGATATACATGAAGAAATGGAAAATATAATGGCAAAGGAAGGAAAAGCACATTATCTTGACTACGCCAAAGAGTCTGTAAGTTTCAGTACCATTGATATTGTTGTCACTTATCATTGTTGAGCATATGGTTATCATACATGACAACTTTCCTATTGGGAATACAGATGAAAGAGTTTGTCAGAAGCCAGATGACGGAAGCAAAGTGGAGAAATGATGGGTATGTACCAACAGTGGATGAACACAAATCAGTTGCGTTTATCAGCTGCGGCTACAAGAAACTCCCGATTTATAGTTTTGTTGGAATGGATGATACAATCACAGACGAGCCATTCAAATGGGTTCTCACAAATCCACCACTTATAAGAGCTACATGTGCAATCTGTAGGTTCATGGATGATATTGTTGGTCATGAGGTACGTAAAACCATGATAGTCATTATGAATTAAAAAATCTCATGTTACTACCATAACAAGATTAACCCTTGTTATCAATCACTTTAAGGTTTTTATTATTATTATTATTATTATTATTATTATTATTATTATTATTATTATTACTACTACTACTACTACTATTATTATTATTATTATTATTATTATTATTATTATTATTATTATTATTATTATTATTATTATGTTACTAGCTAGATTATTATCTATAGTTTTGACCTAAGGATAAATGGTATAAACCAAATAAACTGCAGGAAGAGCAACAAAGAAATCATGTCGCGTCTGTCGTTGAATGCTACATGAAAGAACATGATGTTAAAGAGGTAGAGTACATCAATGATTTGTTCAGCAAAGAAGTGGAAAATGCATGGAAATGTATAAATCAAGAATCACTCATATGTAAAGATATCCCTATGCCTCTTATTACGCGTGTGATCAACATGGCACGTGTAATAGAGACCCTATATAAGCATGAAGATACGTTTACACATGTTGGGGAAGAACTCATAGGTTATATCAAGTCTTCATTCGTTCACCCTATGACTATTTGAGCTTCGATTCTCCCTGGACGGATCATGTTTGGTGGAATTGGATGTTGTTTGTTTACCTTGGGACATCATAAATAATGTTGTTTCAACAATAAATAAGATCTCGTGTGATTTTTATTTGATATTTTCATATGTTTAGTTACCACTGGGTAATATATTTATGTACTTAAGGAGTGATATATTGGGTCTGTATTTTAATGTTTTATTTATAACTAGTTGGGTATAGGCCCGTGCGTTGTAACGGCGGATACTTTGTCAGTGAATTTATTTATGACCAATGTTATACCACAAAATAGTAACGACATTAAAAATATAATAACAAAATAAGTATCACTTTACGACATACATTAAAATAAAAACGTCATTTCTAAATGAAATATAATATATAAATACAAATATGTCAACTATGACTATCCATAATTTTGTTTTTTAGCCTCTGAAGTAATTTAAATGTAGTGTGAATAAAATTGGAATGTATTGTAAAATTGAAGTTATAGATGTAGTAGTTAAATTTCCTCTTCTTTTTCCCCTTATTTAACTTGTAGTATTATACTATTATTATTTCTTTTAACAATGTTAGCATAAAACAAGATTTTATTTATTACGAGAATGGCGACGATTGCCGCGTTGCGGGCATGCCTGTTTTTCTGCCGAGGCTATTTTGAATAAATAAAATAGAATATTTAGGTACATACCTGGATTTGTATACGGTTCAGTAAAAAAGTATCTAAATATTTTACTTTATATTCAATGCTCGTCTGTAGATTATACATGCATTCTTACAGAAATGGGTAAAATTTGCCGGTGCGAGTAAAAAAAGGAAAGAATTGCTAGAAAACGACCTATTACATTTTTTTCATCGCTCGCACCTCCTCTTCCTGTAGATCAGGCAACCTACATAAATATGAGTCGATTCAGCGCTACAAATTGTACCAAGTAACTCAGTGAACAATGTATCTAATAGATCTTTAGTTATCTCTTCACACGTACCTGTGACTGGCGAGTTTGCACGGTCATTATGGAAACGAAAACATTCTCATCAAACTGCATTTTTATCATGTATAAAAAAAACTGTGTTTTTATCACATACCCATCAACCTGTTCCCTCTAATCAAAATGCAATGCAAAAAGATAAGGTGGCAAGGTGAGCAATATGGATTATGAAAGCTACCCTTGTTGGACATCCGATGGTATTGCTCTCCCAATAGCAGCTGGTAGTCCAGAAACCGAATCCGTTTCCATGACAGCTAATTTAATAACAATACGGGACATCAGTATTGCAAGGAGCAAAATTGACATATAATTGAATAATGAGATCATTGAAAATAGTGAAATGTATACCAAGATGGAGTTACCTTGCAATGGCCTTTTCCCTTTGTTGTGGTGTGCTTATTAGTCGGTGCTCCACCAGATGATGAGGGGGGCGCATATTCCTCAGGTTGGCCGGTAGGCAACGGGGTTAATGTTGTGTGATGAGCTGGTATTCCGGGTAGTACACCCATATTGTATCTGCATCTTTTGGTTGGCTCCGACGCCATGCTGGTTGACGGTGGACCTGAAATTTCAGCAGATGAAGATGCGTCAAACACTCGTATGTGGGGTAAAAAAATTGTCTCGGAAAGTAACTTACCATCCAGACGTGGTTGCCCGACCCTCCTCTTGCGAGGCGTGGATATAGGGGCTGTCATCTGCACAGTAGTACCTTGTGCACCAGGTATAGGATTATTCCTATTTCTTTTCGAGGAACGACCTGTCAACTGGAATAATTCATTTGTGAGTGCACAGGTCTAGAAACAACATTGACTACAAACATTAATCAACAACGCAATGTCAAAGAGTTTGACAATATAAGATCGTCGAGTACTTAAAAAAGAATACACACCATTAGAAATTATTTTCAATCGTTGTGATACGAAAGGCATAAAGCCTACCTTCTTGGATATCTGAGGGTATTGTTGTGCCCATGGCAGCTGATACTTCAGGAGGAACTGAAGCCATTTCCATGACACCTAATACAATAACAATACGGGACATCATATTGAAAGGACCACAATTCATATAAAACTGAATTATCAGATCATTAAAACAGTAAGAAAAATACGAAGCCGTAGTTACCTTGCAGTGGCCCCTTTTCTCTATTAAGATTGTGCTCATTATTAAGGGTTGAGCAACTTTATGGCATCTCACTGCTCGTGGCACCACCGGATGAAGAAGTGGCGACCTCCATATGCTAAAATCAAATCACCATAAAGCAATGTTTGAGATCTGCAAATATAGTAGTTGCATTACCTCGGTTGGTTGTGCACACGATCCATTCTTGCCATCTCATTGTCGTTGCAGTCTCGTGGTAAATTGGAGTCGACAATTTGCACAAAGTTTCCATTGTCCATAGCTCGTGCTAATAATGACCAGCCTGCAATTCCATTTAACCAACCAATACGCAAGGTCGCGTATTTTAGTTGACAATAGTGGCAAAGATCAAAGTGCATAAACATTATAGATATTTTTTTATGTGTATGCTTGTTTGTATTGTTGCTGCTCTTTTGCAGCAGCAAATGTAATCAGCCTTTGCTAAACCGAAACCTACATATTGAGAAAATTTTCTAGTGGTTGAGAAACTTTGTTATTTATACAAATGACTTATAGTATTATTCAAAACTATTAGGCAAACTCACTCGCCGCTTTGTAGTTAGATTCATATTGTTTCCGTTCCCAACGCAACAAACACTTTGACCATCCGAATGTCACCTCCCCCTGCAGGCCCATCAATGTTGCACAACTATTATTACACTTCGCATCCACATTACACCTGTAATGAAGAAAGCCTACTGTCATCATTTCTGGAAATACACTTTCAAAGCATAAATGAACTTTAAAAGCATTAAATGAACATATTCATGAAAGGCATCAGTTATATACATCCTATAAAGATTTAAATTTAATTCTTTTTTTGCATGAAACATGTTGGTGCAATCATAATTAACCATACCTGTTCGGTATATGTGGGAATGGAACTTGATGTTGCTTATGTACAGGTCATGATGACCCTCAGATACCAAATGCATTTCGTTGAACTGCACCAAGCAAGAGGCCCAAATGCATTTAGAGTGTCCTTTGACGCACACGTGACCACCTGTTCGCACCTGACACATTTGGTTATCTGTAAGAAGCTTCTCTACTGCCTTCCATATTTCATGTCTCTAATTATTCGAGAGGTTGAAAGTGTGCTTGCGAAGTGTTTGTTTCTATTTTTTTAGCGGTGATGAAGGCTTTTTTTTCGCCTTATACTTCATAAGCTCGATAACGTTACTTAACTAATTATTTTTCAACTCATAAAGGTATAACTCGAGAACATCAATAACGCCACCAACCAAAATTGTTTCCATCACATTAAAGCCTAACGACATACAATCAACATCTCTTACAGAGGCTAATGTTATTTTGTTTTTCTTGTTTGTAACCAACAATTACCACATAAGCAACAAATTCAGAGTAGCATCCAACAACAATTGCCAAGACCAGATTCAGAATCCAATAAGCAAATACCATAACTACTTTACAACCTCTTATTCTTTTTTCCTTTTTTTTTACTCTTGAAATTATTTATTTATTTTTTTCATTAACGTCAAAGTAAGAACGTGTTTTCCCGCCAACTAGGCTAACCACGTTGGGCTGTAGCATTAACAGTCCCTAAAAAATGTATTCCATTACCTGACGATTGACTCCACATTCTGGCATGAGTTCTGTCGCAGCAGCCACAAATTTTGTGCCATATTTTCCCGCAAAAGCCATCTGAACCTGAATCAGCTTAGGAAGATCCTCACATCTTGGTGCAGCAAAACAAAGACTCAAAATCGCCTCTTTCAAATCAAGAGGACATTCCCTACATGCATAAAATTCCAAAAAAAATAGAAAATCAGGGGGATAAGCTGAATGAACTAACAAAGCAATGGATCAAAAAGCATTATAAGCTCATTTTCATTGCTTATTCAAGGGCTCATGAGACCAGTCTTTTGTGGGTTTCTGTTAATAGTGTAGGTTAAACTATTAGCCGTGTACCGCAAGCAGTGTAGCCATACATACCCTGAAACGTCGAATGTATCAGTTAGTCGTTCGAATGTAGCATGGAATGGTCACTTTCCAAGGTTTTGGTTGCATGTACTATAACAGCAAGTCCTTGTCCATTAGCGTATTTTAAACAACTATTAAATGTTGTATGCAACAATTAAACATCCGAAATAAAAATAATCCAACATACCTTGTATCATAAAAGCATTCGATCCATTACCTGCAATCACGGTTTCTGAAGCAACCGCTCTATGTTTTTGTATACCTGTAACGACATCGAGATGCAGAAAATTAGAACACTTTAGAATTGCGATTAAACAATAATGCAGATACTGTATGCAATAACTACGTGTGTGAAGCACAACTATGTTGGTTCGAAAACTGATTCAATTCATTGTCAGCAGCAGGTTTTATGTTTTATGAGCCAACAATTCATTGTTAGCTCTTAGAAACAATGAAGTCACAAAAATTACCCGCATATGTTTTATGCAATTTTTTAGACATCTTCGATGAGACATCTCTTGTGTACAGTTGTACATCTCTTCAAATTAGCTGCAAAACAATATCTAACTTTATTTGGCATACTCTTCACAATCATATATAATCTAGTTAGAGGGTGTTTGTTTCAGCTTCTATTGCCGGCTTATGGCTTATTTTGTTTTGGGCTATGTTTTAATAAGGTCACATTTTGTGGCTTATGTTAAAACTTTTCGCCTTATATAAGTTTAATATGTCCTAATAAGCTTATATAAGCCATAAAGTTTCAAAATAACCCACAAAAAATGAGCTTGTGAAACATAAGACCAAGACCAAATAAGCCATAAGCTGACTGCGTAAGCCTTAACAAACACGCCCTTAAAACTACGATCCTAATAAACAATAAAAGTAATAAACATAAGGAATTAATACATATCCAGTAAGTAACCAACTTTTAGCACCTAAACCAAAAGGCGACACCATACCTCACTGATAGGATTAACTGCTGCATATGAACAACAGTATCAATACATTACAAAAAATAAAGAAGAAAATTACAGCATAAACTTTAAAAAAAGTACCTCGTCATTAGAAAGCTATAAGCAATGCCAAGCGCTTGCTTACTTTAGTTTTAGCCTTTTTTTTTGTTATGAGCTTAATAACAAAACCCCCACAGTATCACAAAAAACTGCAATTAACAAAACCCCCAAGGTATCACAAAAAACTACAATTAACAAAAGCCCCAAACTATCACAAAACCCTAATTTCAAAATTCATTTTTATATATGTATAAGCTGTAAAATTGTTAAACTTGAAAGAAGTAACAGCTAATTTCGCACAAATAATTTCGTACCTTATTTTTTTGTTTCTCGATTTTGTACTGATTCCCCTATACTTCCGCCGACTGTGGATTCATGGTGAGTTTCTGTAGATCGTGTGGGTAGCGGAAGATTGTCACCGCCCTTATGAAAATCGTGTGGATTCATGGTGAGACATAGGAGGATGAGAATCATCATCCGGAATGGATGAATGAAAATGAATGGCGAATGTTCGATATATTAGGTATAACATAAACAAACCGGACTGAGCCAAACACGGGCCAACAAAACTTGGGCTATCAAAGTGGGCCAGGATTCGGGCCAATATTTTGGCGGGAAAATGAGAGGGCGGAAAAAAATAGGACGCACGGCGTCGTTTTCTTTGTGAATTAGATATACTTATAATAGTTACATGGGCCATTTATGACTTATGTATTTTGTAGTCCAAGCCCATATTTCATGTTTGTGGACCATTCTACAGGGTTCTTTACTAAATTAGGTGGCTTGAAAATATTATCATATTAGCCACTTATTTGAAAGAGAAAGGATGGACCTGGTCCTCAAAGCCTCCTTTAATTAGGAGGTATATAAAACAATAAAGCAATACATTTAAGAAAATTATCATATTAGCCACTTATGTGAAAGAGAAAGGATGGACCTGGTCCTCATATTAGCCACTTATTTGAAAGATAAATGATGGACGTCCTCAAAGCCTCCTTTAATTAGGAAGTATATAAAACAATAAAGCAATGCATTTAAGAAAATTACGTGCCTAATTAAATTACGTTCTACACAAAGTAGGATCATGACAAAGCTGGATGCTATTACCGAATTGTTAGTGTAAATTTATTTCGATTTTCTTTTTTTTTGTACTTTGATTGTATATGACTCGTTTCTGCCGTTAATCTCTTTAAGAAAGCTATAAAAGATGTTGCTTGTCATATCAAACTTTGAAAATTTATTGTTCTCTGTAATTGAAAACATATACAAAAATTTTATGAAGACGAACTTTTATTTATTTATTTATTTATTTATTTATTTGACAAAGGAGTTTACGGTATCTATACTACCTGTAATGGAAAAATGGTCAAACTTGAAATGTGAAATTTTCAAGAAATGTTGAGTTTTCAAGAATAGTCAAATGAGAGAGAAAAGTTAAATGTAATTAATACTCTTATTAAAACACCTTATTACTTAAAATTACAATGATTTATTCACATTGTACAACCAATTAAAAACATATTTATCTAATTAAAACACAAACCGGGCTGACCGGGACGCTTCATGCCCGGCGGGTTGACCCAGTTTAATTTGACCCGTTTTTGACCCAACCTAGCAAGTTGACCCGGTTTAAATCGACCTATTTTTCGACCGGAACGGTTCAACCGGTTGAACCACCCGGGTCGAACCGAGTTTCAAAACATTATGTTTAATTCTTAAACTTTTATTATTTTTCGTTTATAAGCTATAAACTTTTTTTATCAATAAACTATCTATAGCTATAAAATCCCGTTGTTATGCACGGGTACTCGTCTAGTATATATAACTCATGTAGGTTTTTCAACCTCAAAATTCATTGAAGATTTTTTTAAAAGTTGGAAATTATATCCGTAAAATTCTTTTACACCTATAACATAACTCATTTAAGTTGTATGACGTCACTTAAATCATATTTTTAGCTAATTGACTAAAATCAAGCGTTTTAATTGGACAATAGGGATTAATTTGGTAAATAATGATGTCATATCAATTTTATTATAGTATTAGTAATTACGGAGTAGTATATATACCATGTATATGATTTAGAAGACTTTATAATCCCTTGCTAAACGATTGCTTTGTTCTTTTTAGTATCCAATTAAGATGATAAGACCATGGGCAGGTTTTGATTTGGGAAGAAGATATGTTATGGTTTTCATAATGTATTTATGTGACGTGTGTTCTTCAGTGTGGGTCGGTTGGTTCATGCAATCACCTAAAGTTCTGGATGAAGTCCCACAAACAACAATCAATAACCAAAACAACCATCTTTGGATCACACTCGCTAAATACATTCTCTCGAAACAATCTCCAAATTCTAACTTTGTTTTCTCTCCACTTTCCATCCATGGAATAGTGGGGTTAATGGCGGCCGGTTCAAAAGGCCAAACACTTGATCAAGTCCTCTCTTTTCTCAAAACAAAAACCCTCGACGAGCTTAACACTCGTTTATCTAAGCATTTGTTCTTAATGGCTGATGGTAGCTCAAGCGGTGGACCTCGTTTGTCTTTTACAAACGGTGCATGGATTGACAAAACTCTTTATCTTAAAACATCTTTTAAACAGATTCTGAACAATGTTTACAGGGCCACATGTAAACAAGTCGATTTCGTGAACAAGGTTAGTTCTATTTAGTTTTCGCATGTGTTTTATGTAAATTAGTTTAACATTAAAGGAGGAATTGAATTTTCAATAGTCAGTTTAGGTGTACGTTGAATTTAATTTGCAATAAAAATTCTAGTGCAAGCAAAATTTTTGCTAACAATGTTAAATCAGATAGAAAATGGATAAAAATTTAGAACTTCACACGGAATCGTTGATCAGATTGTCAAAGAAAATGAACTTAAAGTAAATTAAACTGCTAGTTTTTAACAGATCATGACCAAGTAAAATATTAAGTCTCTTGACTAACTTGTAAAAAATTTAGTTTTGGATTTAGTAAATAAGTAGATTACTAAGATTTAATCTGTTTTGACGTGAAAAAAAAAATAAATAAATAAATAAATAATCACGGAGGAATGCTTAGTTGCTTACGTATAAACGAGGTTTATCATAATTAATTAACATGTGATTATAGTTTCGGTAAGAATTTGTAGTGTAATAAATGAGGTTTATCATGTGCCCAATGTCCCTAGCACGGCCTTTGTTGAGTTTTTGGAGGACTTGGGCGAGAATCGAAAATGAGGCCCTAATGTAAAGGCTAAATGAAAAATATTTATTCTTTGAAACACAGTGAGACTTGTTTACATGAAAAAATTTAAACGTACATTATTATATAAATTTGTTAGTTCGTTTAATTATTTGTATTTATAACATCTTTATAGTTTTTTACATCAGACACTATTTTTGGGGCCTTAAAAAAGTAGGGGCCTTGGCGATCGCCCACTTTACCCGCCTTTAAAGACTGCCATGGTCCCTCGGGGACAAGTCTTATACAAAATATGCATTCTTTGTAGCTCAATAAACCTAGTACATGCATATATGGCTAACATATGTAGTTATTAATGGACACAGGCTATTGAGGCAGTAATAGAAGTGAATACATGGGCTGAAAAGCAAACCACTGGTCTTATAAAAGACATCCTTCCTGCTGATGCAGTTACCCCTGCAACCAGGCTCATCTTAGCTAATACAGTCTACTTTAAGGGATCCTGGACAGTGAAGTTTGACCCGTCAATGACAAAAGACTCTGACTTTCACTTCTTTGATGGGAGCACAGTTAAAGTACCCTTCATGACAAGTTACGGATATCAACTTGTGCATGAATATGATGGTTTTAAAGTATTGGGTCTTCCCTATTCACAAGGTGAAGATAAACGTCGTTTCACAATGTACATGTTCCTCCCAAATGAAAAAGATAGTATCCCATTATTGTTAGAGAAAATAGGTTCACAATCTGACTTTCTGGAGCAGCACATACCACGAGAGCGAGTAAGGGTAGGGAGGTTTATGATCCCAAAGTTTAGCATCTCATTCGGNAAGTATTGGGTCTTCCCTATTCACAAGGTGAAGATAAACGTCGTTTCACAATGTACATGTTCCTCCCAAATGAAAAAGATAGTATCCCATTATTGTTAGAGAAAATAGGTTCACAATCTGACTTTCTGGAGCAGCACATACCACGAGAGCGAGTAAGGGTAGGGAGGTTTATGATCCCAAAGTTTAGCATCTCATTCGGTTTTGAAGCTTCTGATATGTTGGAGGAATTGGGTCTCGTATTGCCTTTGGCTCCTGGAGGCCTAACTGAAATGGCGGACGAAGGCCTAGGTGTTTCAAGCATCCATCATAAGGCGTTTCTGGAAGTAAATGAAGAAGGTACAGAAGCTGCAGCAGCAACCGCTATGGTTCTTCTTTACTGTATCGAGCCTGATCCGGTCGACTTTGTAGCAGATCATCCATTCTTGTTTGTGATTAGAGAAGATGTGAGTGGAGAGGTGTTGTTTATGGGACAGGTGGCCAACCCTAGTGTTCGTTGATCCGGTGAAAAAATTCTTAAAGTTGGAGACCTTAAAAAGTTCTAAATACAGGGTGATCCATTTTCTCTTTTCTAAATTTAGGGTGGTCAATATTTTCTTTTCTAATTGTAGGATTTCAGTTTATTAATGATTTCTTTTCCTTATTTTGTGCAATTGTTTATATATGATTATTCAATTCACTTGGTGAATTTAGCAAGTGTTTTAATCGCATGCACTGAATTACAAAGACCTAATTAATTAAATATGGTGATATAAGTTGAAGACTGGGCTAGTATTTTGTATACGGAATAATGACATTGGGCCATTTGAGGATAATTTAAAAACAAAATCATCGAATGATTCATTGGCCATCATGTAAAACTAGACGAATATCCGTGCAAAGCTACAATGTATGTGATTTGTCTAAAGTATAATGTGTTCTATTTTGGATAAAATGTATATTTTTAATAGCTTGTCATGTATAGACCTTTCACATGATTATAACTGTGAATGTGATTTGTGTCTTAAACATAACAACCTTAAAACTGAATTCAATAACAAGAAACTAGAAAAAACAGAGATGAAAATATATAAATAAATTCATTCAAGTCCTACATTCAGAAGACAGACCTTTGTATAATAGACTGATGTTTGTTAATGGGTGATTCAAACTATTATACAAAGCTCTCTCTTTCCATAGATCCTTTGGTCACAATCATAATCTAGACTACTGCAATACACTTATTGGTGCTTATTTCAGAAATTATACTGAACTAAAAAACATTAGAAGCCAACCACACACGAAAGAATATGATAAGTAGTAGTAGTCTTTTAAACCTAAGTTACGAAAGCAGTTTGGTTGTGGAGGCAGACATTAGTTCGGAGCCATTACCATATGCTACAAAAGCAAACCTTACTTCTCTTGAGCATTCAAGGATTTTTGGTCACATCTTCTGGCCATATACTCATGGGTGAAACCTGGTTGCGGTTCACACAATCACATTGATGCCAGTGATCCCAGCATCTATATAGAACTGAGTTTCGTTGATGGTTCACAATCCTTTTCCTGTTTTGGCTCGTTTCATCCCATTGTTGTTGTTAAAGGGAGACATGCTTGGGCTCATACTAGGACTCATGCTAGGACTTTCCTCTCTCAGTGTACCGTTCAGCATAGCCAGTTCCCTTAATTGATGCTTCTTATACGTGTCCATTGACTCATCCCGGTGATAAAGAGAGTTAACGATGTAAATAAAAGAAAAAACCTGTATCACGGGCTTTGGAGATGTGGGCAGGTCAGGCAATGGGTCAAACAGGTCCAGGTCATTTGTATGGGTTAAAAGAGCCCAGGTTGGGCTTGGGTCTGGTTGAATTGACCAGTAATACATTTTTGCACTTTTATAAATACTTAATGAATTACTGATAGCTACAATCCAATATTATGAATAATAACATAAATCTTTAAGTATTCAATTTGATAGTTAGACGCATTAAAAATAGAATTTAGCAACNTCTTCTGGCCATATACTCATGGGTGAAACCTGGTTGCGGTTCACACAATCACATTGATGCCAGTGATCCCAGCATCTATATAGAACTGTATTCCGTTGATGGTTCACAATCATTTTCCTGTTTTGGCTCGTTTCATCCCATTGTTGTTGTTAAAGGGAGACATGCTTGGGCTCATACTAGGACTCATGCTAGGACTTTCCTCTCTCAGTGTACCGTTCAGCATAGCCAGTTCCCTTAATTGATGCTTCTTATACGTGTCCATTGACTCAACCCGGTGATAAAGAGAGTTAACGATGTAAAATAAAAGAAAAAACCTGTATCACGGGCTTTGGAGATGTGGGCAGGTCAGGCAACGGGTCAAACAGGTCCAGGTCATTTTTATGGGTTAAAAGAGCCCAGGTTGGGCTTGGGTCTGGTTGAATTGACCGGTAATACATTTTTGCACTTTTATAAATACTTAATGAATTACTGATAGCTACAATCCAATCTTTTATATATATATATAATAAAACAAAACCCCAAGTGGGGACTTTTTCATTTCAAAAAAACTAAACCATACCTTATTTAGTAATAATATTATTTAGAAAAAAAGATTATTTTCTTATTAGATAATATTTTATATTTATCCATAACACAAGTAGAAGATAAATACAAAAAATATAGATAAGCTGCAATTAACAATAGGATTAAAATTTTTAAATAATTATCTTTAATAATAAAAAACTATAATTAAACATCATAAATCAAACAAAACAAAGATTAAATTATTTGTTTTTTAATAAATAAAAATATATGATTAAAAAAATTTTAAAAAAAAAAACCCGCGCGTGCGCGGGCATTATAACTAGTATTATGAATAATAACATAAATCTTTAAGTATTCAATTTGATAGTTAGACGCATTAAAAATAGAATTTAGCAACTTTCAACCCGTTTGATCCATCTGACCAGTTTCTCCATTGGCTAAATTAATTGATTGAACTAGTGTAACCCGTTTGAGAATAAAGGACCCCAAATTGACCCATTTACTCATAAATGCGTCGATATTGACATCTCTATGGTTTTTTCATACCACTGGCTTTAGGAGGTTTTCTAGTAGTGCCACAGCATGATCCAACCGCGAGTCTATTATATCTTCAGGAAACTCTGCTTCAAGCAACAGGTGAAGTGGGTCATTGAGGTGTTCATATCCTGGTTTGTCCTTTAACTTCTCTTCCTGTTTTCAAGGCAAAAGAGAGGTGGCTTTAACGAGTATGTCTTAAACACCATACAACATGCAATAGGATGAGTCACCCTTGGGCATCCCCACGGCCCCGCCAACTGGCCCCATGGTCAACAGTGGGTAGGAAAGCAAGGGCCTCATATTTAAGCATCCATGCAATGTTCATGAATGTATTCAAAAAAGGGGTTCAGTACGAGCTATTTTAACAGCTGAAAAAAGAAATACAGCACAAAGAGCAACATATACAAGAAAACATTTTAATAAGATTTTGTAGCGTGTATATGTAGTGCACAGAGTCTTGCCGGAACATAAAATGTTTTTTGTACAGAAAACGTGTGAGTTGTGAGATATCTAAGAAACTACAACACATCCAAGAACAAAATATACTAACTGAAACAATTTCCATTCCTGGATGTTCCATGGAAACTGAAAAACTTACACTTCTGGCAAGACTTAAGTTTAGAAACTCCATCACTATGTAAGAACAGACCAGTCTTTGTATGCTATTTTCAGGATGAATAAGCTCTTGGGCAAACACAACAAAGTACATGCCCATCAGCATTTAAAGACCAAAATTCATGATGAAAAAGAAAGCAGGGGAAGATGTATCCTTGTGTACCAGAAATTCAAGTGTTGCTATAGTTACTAGAAACTTTTCATAATGTTTAAGAAAAGATTTCATACCTTAACAGTATCCTTCACCGATCCCCGGCCTTTGATATATATTCTACACTCTGTCATGGCTTCTATCGTTTTCAGGGAATTTCCACGTGGGCCCAAAATGCGGCCAACAAAGTTATACCGCCATATGATATCAGGTTAGAACAAGCTAATATTGAAAAATAAGCTAGAGGTATATAAAAGGATGGGTTAGTAACGGGTATTTTTATGTGGATCCGGTCAAGTAGACCTGAAACATTGTTTGTCAAAGAATTAAAGAATTGTCGAATCAAATATGAATAAAAATATAATAATATTATACATATTCAATTGCGATAATAACATATTTTAGGCGGGAATCTCGGGATTGGCATAAAAATACACTTTGTGTGTCTTTTGACCCATTACCTATCGAGCTTGTTTTTTTTACCCATTTGACGTAAACTATAACCCCAATAAAATATCCATAACTAAAAGGTTGAAATTCCCACCGCTAGGAACAATAGAAAAAAAAAATGGCCCGAAGACTAAGGCAAGTGATAACTGCATATGGTATAATATTATACTTACATTTGGGAATTTCTCAATGGGTACATCAAGTCTGATAACTTTCTTTACAACCGTAGGGTTCCCCATTCCTGGCGAAGCAGGCCAACTCATAGCAGAAGCTTGAAACAAGGCCATCCTTTGGAGAAGCCGATTACCCTGAACCAATACCATTATCACTTGTCAGTAATCAAATCAGGTTATCAAACACCAACATTGCAATGCAAATACATTCTGTGAGCAGGAAAGTAATGGTTTTTGGGTCCGTGGGCCTATTCCGCTTTAATATTCGAGGTTTTGTATTTCAGTTGTAAATATCATAGGACCACATTTGCATATTAAGAAGAGGCACAATGACATTCTCCAAGCAAGCATCTTTCTGCAAGATATAGTGATTACGGTACATGAGCATTCAAAAGAATTTTCCACTTCTATTGAACGTTTCACACTTTTTCTTTTCACAGTTCACATATAGTTTTAGGATTTGAAACTTTTTTGTTCATTAGGCATTTCATCAAACTCACAAATATTTCTAAGACTTCCTGTTAGATTCGGGGTTTAGAAAGATGACTTTGCAAAACGAATTTTTGCGCTACTACTTGTTACTTCAAGGCGAGTGATCTCTGTCCTTAAAGCAATTTCGCCCCCACCGTTCTTTTAGAACAATCGTGTTATGGGTTACTGACGAATTGCCTCCCAAGATACAATGAAGCAACGTATGTAGCAATTATCAACACTACACGATGGCGGTGATAATCCGGATGAACTACCGAGTTATCGGGGATTTCAAGACACTAAAAATAATACTCCCTCCGTCCCATATTAAGTGTCCACAATGGAATCTTTGGATGTCCCAAATTAAGTGTCCATATGTACCTTTCAACCAATAAGATGAAAGTTTAATGGGTAAAAATAATATTTGATTGGTGGAGAGTGTATTTAGTGGAATTTTCTAAAATTTTGTGCATGATGTAAGCGGACACTTAATATGGGACGGAGGTAGTAGTTCTATAGCACTATTATGTATAGCAATCGGGTATATTGAAAATAAGATTTTGTATGTGTTTCTTTTTGGTTTTGGATGATCAAAAACGTTGGAATAATGACCCTATAAATAGGCATGCTCGTGACCATTCAAATAGTCACAATGGTTCACCAAAAGGTGCAATTAGCGACGGTTTAACGACGACTTAGCGACAGAAAAAGCGTCGTTAACTGAAACCTTTTCTAACAGTCGCGATGGTTCAGTCAAGGACACCCTTTTAACAGAAATAACCGCCACCTTTGACGAATAGGCACGTCTTATTGATATGATGTTTCATTAGCGACGGTTTTGTGACAAAAAACTGTCACTAATTGCCATTTCGTTGGTCATCACCAAAACACAACAAACCCTTACCTTCCTTCCTAAGACACAACCCAAAAAGACATTTATGTTTGTTTTNAAGAAGAAGTAGATACATACATGTAGCAAATCTGGAGTAGAGCTCAAGAAAAATATTTGAGATAATTTGAATTTTAAATATGATTGCAGAGAATTCAAACCTATAGATAATTGTAGCAATTTTTAAGAGTATATTAATGACATCATCACTATTAGTCTCATCCAATAACTACATGCCACCTCACCAAAATTACATCAGCAAATACCTTTGATTAATAGTATACGTATATATACCATAGATATGATTTAGAACACTTCATAATCCCTTGCTAATAACCAATTGCTTTCTTCTTTTTTGTATCCAAGATGATCAGATCATGGGCAGCAGGTTTTGATTTGGGAAGAAGACATGTTAAGGTTTTCATAATGTGTTTATGTGTGTGTTCTTCAGTAGTGTGGGTTGATTGTTTCATGCAATCACCTAAGGTTATGGATGAAGTCCCACAAACACAAACAACAACAACTACAATCAATAACCAAAACAACCATCTTTGGTTCACACTCGCGAAACATATTCTCTCGAAACAATCTCCAAAGTCCAACGTCGTTTTCTCTCCACTTTCCATCCATGGAATATATAGTGGGGTTAATGGCGGCCGGTTCAAAAGGCCAAACACTTGATCAAGTCCTCTCTTTTCTTAAAACAAAAACCCGCGACGAGCTTAACACTCGCTTATCTAAGCTTTCTTCCTTAATGGCTGATGGTAGCTCAAGCGATGGACCTCGTTTATCTTTTATAAACGGTGCATGGATTGACCGAACTCTTTCTCTTAAAACATCTTTTAAACAAATTCTGAACAATGTTTATAAGGCCACCTGTAAACAAGTCGATTTCTTGAACAAGGTTAGTACGTTCTATTTTTGGTTTTTGTATGTGTTTTATGTAAATTAGTTTAGCATTAAAGGGGTATTGAATTTGCAATAATCAGGGACGCACACAGGATTTTTGAGAGGGTGTTGCACAAAAAAAAAATTTATGACCGTGAGTACTAAAGTTGCTCAATCAAGAATTTATTAGGTAAAATTGGGTGTTGCACGAGCCCAAAAAAGACATATTTTATAAAAAGTTTACACTTCGTGACCTAAAATTGGGTATGGCCCGTGCCACACCCGGCTCCCATGTGGGTCCGTCCCTGGCAATAATCATTCTAGTTCAACCAAAATATTTTGATCCAATAGATAAATAAAAAATAATAAAGATAAAGATGCAACTAACAACAGGATTAAAATTTTTAAATGATTATCTTTAATAATAAACAAATATAATTAAAAATCATAAATCAAACACAACAAAGATTAAATTATTTGTTTTTTAAGAAATAAAAATATATTGTTCAAAAAAATTTTAAAAAAAAAAGAAAAAAAGAAAAAAAGAAAAAAAAAACTCGCGCGTGCGCGGGCATCATAACTAGTATTTACTAACATTGTTCAAGTTAAATTAGATAGAAACTGAATAAAAATATAATTTTGTTAAACAGATCAAATATATCATTGATCAGATAATATATATATATATATATATATATATATATATATATATATATATATATATATATATACTTGTTATGTAAACTACTAAACTGCTAGTTTTTAACATATCATGACTAAGTAAAATATTAAGGGCCCGTTTGCTTCGGCGGAATCCTAAGGATTCTGGTGGAATTGGAATTCAATTTCATTCCATAACGTGTTTGGTTGACAAATTCAAAGAATTTGGAATCTGAATTCCATTCCTACTGTGTTTGGTTAGCAAATGGAATGGAATGAAATTCTTTCAAAATCCCATATATATGGAATTCAACATTCCATGGCATATATGAGAGGATTGTTTACAATTCCATTGAATTCATATTATCTTTATTATTATTATTATTATTATTATTATTATTATTATTATTATTATTATTATTATTATTATTATTATTATTATTACTACTATTATTAATTTTTTTTTCAACATCACTTTATTATTTTTTTTTATTATTATTATTTTTATTATAAACCATCATTTAGTTATTATTGTTATTATTATTAATTTATATAAACAACCGCTTTTTAAAAATTATTATTTATTTAAAATTGATTATAAATTAATATTTATTTAAAATTTATTATTACTATTATATTAATAAATTATTATTTATTTAAAATAAACATAATTTATTTATAGCTCACTTTTTTAATTTGTCCCTTAAAAAATACAATTGTATTTTATATAAAAAGACTATTTATTTAATATATTAGTTTATATAATATTATTTAAAAAGTTATTATTATTATTTGATAAGTAATTTATTTATTAAATAATATTTAGTTTCTTAATCTTAAACAAAAATTATGTTTTAAATATTTTAATATAATTGTTTTTTCTCATTTCCTTCTTCCAACCAAACATGCGCTAGCATTTGCAAATTTCAATTCCGTCAGATTTTAAATCCTAAGGATTTCAATTTCTAACATTCCATTCCTTCACATTCCAATTCCTTAAACAGATTCCAATTCCGTCAAAAACATTCTGCGAACCAAACGAGCCCTAAGTCTCTAAACTAACTTGTAAAAAAATTATTTTTGGATTAATTAAATAAGTAGATTACTAAGATTTTATCTGTTTTGACGTGAAAGGAAAAAAAATCATGGAGGAAATAATGCTTACGTATAATATGAAGAAAGTTTGGGTATGTATTATGTTTTTGAAATAAATTAACTAAAAATTAAATCAAGGGTAAATAAAAATCCAAACATAATTAATTAATGTGTGATTATAGTTTCGGTAAGAATTTGTAGTGTAATAGACGAGGTTTAATTATCATGTGCCCAGTGTCCCTAGCACGGCTTTGGGCGAGAATCGAAAATGAGGCCCTAATGTAAAGGCTAAATGAGAAATATACATTCTTTTGAAACACAATGAGACTTATTTACGTGTGAAAAAAAAATGTTAGTTCGTTTAATTATTTGTTATGTATATTTATAACATCTATATAGACACTATTTTTGGGGCCTTAGAAAAGTAGGGACCTTGGGCGATCACCCACTTTGCCCACATTTAAAGACTGCCCTGACTCCCTCAGGACAAGTCTTACTCAAAATGTGCATTCTTTATAGCTCAATAAACCTAGTACATGCATATACGGCTAACCTATGTAGTTATTAATGGACACAGGCTATTGAGGCAGTCATAGAAGTGAATGCATGGGCCGAAAAGCAAACCACTGGTCTTATAAAAGACATCCTTCCTGCTGATGCAGTTACCCCTGAAACCAGGCTCATCTTAGCTAATGCAGTCTATTTCAAGGGATCCTGGACAGAGAAGTTTGACCCGTCAATGACAAAAGACTCCGACTTCCACCTCTTTGATGGGAGCACAGTTAAAGTACCCTTCATGACAAGCTACGAAAAGCAGCTTGTGCATGAATATGATGGTTTTAAAGTATTGGGTCTTCCCTATTCACAAGGTGAAGATAAACGTCGTTTCACTATGTACATGTTCCTCCCAAATGAAAAAGACAGTATCCCATTATTGATAAAGAAAATAGGTTCACAATCTGACTTTTTGGAGCGACACATACCACGAGAGCAAGTAAGGGTAGGGAGGTTTATGATCCCAAAGTTTAACATCTCATTCGATTTTGAAGCTTCTGATATGTTGAAGGAATTAGGTCTCGTATTGCCTTTCGCTCCTGGAGGCCTAACTGAAATTGCAGACGAAGGCCTAGGTATTTCAAACATCCATCATAAGGCGTTTCTGGAAGTAAATGAAGAAGGTACAGAAGCTGCAGCAGAAACAACCAGTATGATTCTTCTCTTGGGTATCCCGCCTGATCCGGTTGACGAGTTTGTGGCAGATCATCCATTCTTGTTTGTGATTAGAGAAGATGTGAGTGGAGAGGTGTTGTTTATGGGACAGGTTGCCAACCCTAGTGTTCGTTGATCCGGTGAAAAAATTCTAAAAGTTGGAGACATTAAAAAGTTGTTCTAAATACAGGGTGATACACTTTCTCTTTTCTAAATGTAGGATTTCAGCTTATTTAATTTATGTTTTATTTTCCTTATTTTGTGCAGTTGTTTATATATGATTATAATTCACTTAGCAAGTGTTTTAATAGCATGCATAGGATTACAAAGACCTAATCAATTAACATATTGATCAATCACAATTCAAAAGAGTGGTTTCTCAAAGGATGACAAGTTCTAAAATATGGTGATATAAGTTGAAGTCTGGGCTAGTATTTTGTATACGGATGGCAGTAATGACATTCGGCCATTTGAGGATAATTTAGAAAAAATCATCATAAGAATCATTGGCCATCATATAAAATATAATGTGATCTATTTTTAACTAAAATGTACATTTTTAATAGCTTGTCATGTTGAGGCTTTCGCATGATTATAACTGTGCATGTGATTTGTGTCTTAAAGATTAACACCCTTAAAACTGAATTCAATAACAGGAAACTAGAAAAAACAGAGAAAAATAAATGAAAAAACAAGGATATCATGTTGATCTGATATGTGAGGATGGAGTCTGCATTGATGATCACTGGATTGGTGTTGCATTTGGAGGAAATGTAGTCAATTATGTTGGTGATTTTGCGTCTATGATTTAAGTGTAATGGATTGACTTAGTTGATCAATGTGTAATCATGATAAATGTTCAACAAGTTGGGGTTGTGCGGAGTGCTCACTTGTATGACGTTATTATGATTATCCTTCGTGGGCGAAGCCCCGAATCACGGGGTCCGGGGGCAGCGCCCCTAGCAGCAGGGTCCAAGGGGCGGCAGCTACAACCGAATTTCGGGGTTTTGTTGGTCAATACATATTATCTTTGTTTGGTTCTGTTTTCATAACAACAAAAACACATTCTCAATTCTAAATCTGAGTTTTATCCGATTTGAGATTTCGATAGAACCACCGAAATACTTCAATCTGAAAGTGTTTACACGACTCTCAGATTTCTGTGATCCTAAATTTTACAACTTAGAGTAAATTACACCGTTCATCCTTGTGGTTTGCGTTGACTGGCGTCGTTAGTCCCTTGACCAAAAAAACTGCACCGTTCATCCTTAACGGGCAAACGTTTGCCGTCGTTAGTCCCTCCCCCACTAACGCTTGTTAAGTGTTGTTACACCTGAAGTCCCATGAGGGTATACTAGTCATTTCGCAAACCAAAAGGACGAACGGTGCAATTTTTTT
>LBNU01036540.1:0-27839 GCA_014162995.1 Artemisia annua | reverse complement strand
AAACACAATCGATAACCAAAACAACCATCTTTGGATCACACTCCGCTAAACACGTTCTCCCCTCGAAACAATCTCCAAAGTCCAACGTCGTTTTCTCTCCACTTTCCCATCCATGGACATAGTGGTGTTAATGGCGGCCCGTTCAAAAAGCCAAACACTTGATCAAGTCCTTGTTGGTTAATTAGGTGTTACTGTTTTCCAGATTAGGTTAAGATAATTCAATGAGGTCCGAATTCACTTGAAATCGTGGTATCACTTTCCAATAGAAACTATTCGCACCTATGCCTGGGTTACAGAATCTCATCTATGGGATACCAGACCAAGTGATGTTCTTGTTTTAGGCAGCAAATCAGAACAGAAGCGTATTCAAGGTTAGGGTTTGTGTTAATCGTTTTCATGGCAGAATGTTTGATCTCTTATTTATAATAGAGAATACTCAAACCCAGCTCCATGGAATTATGTATATTAACGGCCATTAAATATATTCATAATACTTTCACCATAATAGTAGGAATCAGTGGTTAAGACGAGCAGACTGATTTGAGCAGTCAAACTTTGACATCAGCACTAGAGTCAGCAGTTAGAGTCTAGCAGCAGGCAGTAGAGTCTAGCAGCAGAGTTCTAGAAGTAGAGTCTAGCACAGAGCAGTAGAGTCTAGGCCAGAGTCTAAGAAGTAGAGTCTACTAGTATGAACCACAATCTGATCAGGGTTGTTCATGGACCAAATGGGTGTAGCACTCGTACCTCCAAACCCATTACCAGGTGTGAACTCATCCTCAGTGCATAAATTTCCAACAATCCTCCCAAATTTAGTTCACTTCCTTTGCAATGAAAAAATAAACCATAAAACAAAACAATGGCATAAAGAAAATACCTGAGGATTGAATTCCACATTAGTACATATACAGTTGCAACACATTCGAGAATCCAGGGTTTGGAGGTTCAGAAATCGGATTTGCTTCGGTGCAAAACCTCCAAGGAAAGACACTCTTGTAGATGAGATCAAAATATTATCTCATTTATGGATTAAACATAGGAATAGGAATTTCAATCCTAACTGGATTGAATGGATTTGTGATCCAAAAGACGCTTGTAATGTTGTTTTGTAAGTTCTTTTCTCTAGTATGTTGCTAGAGTTTTTAAATATATTGCCATATATACCTGTAATTGTATAGAAAACCCATTAAAGACTTGAAGATGACATCACCCGGAATAACGTTGATGAAGGTAAATCGATTTGGCAACACAATTGACAGGTTAAAATAAAAAAATAATACAGTAATTGAGAATGAAGTGATACACAATGAAACAAGAAGTAGATACATACATGTAGCAAATCTGGAGTAGAGCTCAAGAAAAATATTTGAGATAATTTGAATTTTAAATATGATTGCAGAGAATTCAAACCTATAGATAATTGTAGCAATTTTTAAGAGTATATTAATGACATCATCACTATTAGTCTCATCCAATAGCTACATGCCACCTCACCAAAATTACATCAGCAAATACCTTTGATTAATAGTATACGTATATATACCATAGATATGATTTAGAACACTTCATAATCCCTTGCTAATAACCAATTGCTTTCTTCTTTTTTGTATCCAAGATGATCAGATCATGGGCTGCAGGTTTTGATTTGGGAAGAAGACATGTTAAGGTTTTCATAATGTGTTTATGTGTGTGTTCTTCAGTGTGGGTTGGTTGTTTCATGCAATCACCTAAGGTTATGGATGAAGTCCCACAAACACAAACAACAACTACAATCAATAACCAAAACAACCATCTTTGGTTCACCCTCGCGAAACACGTTCTCTCCAAACAATCTCCAAAGTCCAACGTCGTTTTCTCTCTATTGGAACTAATGTTATAATCAGTAGTTAGTTAATATAAAGTATAAGGACCTTTTAGTATTATTAGATATGTATGTATGTAAGTTCTGTATAATCCGGAAACTTGTATATGGGCTGGGTTTATTAACGGTATAAACCGTTTTAGAATAGGTTACAACGTTTAGATAGGTTACAACGTTTAGTGAATTGGTATGCCTCTTTGTTGCACCGATTCATGTAGTATAAATAGGTTAGGTTCTGTAAACATTCAGTTGTAAATCAGATACAATTCAATTCAATATTTAGTTACAAGTTTCTGTCCCAAATTCCTATTCCATACATACCGTACAACTTGTGAAGTCTGTACAATCGCAAAACCAAGTTTTAATCGAAGGAAAGAAAGCAACAATTGGTATCAGAGCTAAAGGTTAATCGACCCAGGGAAAGACGAAAAGGTCCTTATACTTTATATTAACTAACTACTGATTATAACATTAAGGGGGAAAACTCTCCACTTTCCATCCATGGAATAGTGGGGTTAATGGCGGCCGGTTCAAAAGGCCAAACACTTGATCAAGTCCTCTCTTTTCTCAAAACAAAAACCCGTGACGAGCTTAACACTCGCTTATCTAAGCTTTCTTCCTTAATGGCTGATGGTAGCTTAAGCGGTGGACCTCGTTTATCTTTTATAAACGGTGCATGGATTGACCGAACTCTTTCTCTTAAAACATCTTTTAAACAAATTCTGAACAATGTTTATAAGGCCACCTGTAAACAAGTCGATTTCTTGAACAAGGTTAGTACGTTCTATTTTTGGTTTTTGTATGTGTTTTATGTAAATTAGTTTAGCATTAAAGGGGGTATTGAATTTGCAATAATCATTCTAGTTCAACCAAAATATTTACTAACAATGTTCAAGTTAAATTAGATAGAAACTGAATAAAAATATAATTTTGTTAAACAGATCAAATATATCATTGATCAGATAATTAAAAAAATAAATAAATAAATAAATAAATAAATAAAATACTTGTTATGTAAACTACTAAACTGCTAGTTTTTAACAGATCATGACTAAGTAAAATATTAAGTCTCTAGACTAACTTGTAAAAAAAAATTTGGATTAATTAAATAAGTAGATTACTAAGATTTTATCTGTTTTGACGTGAAAGAAAAAAAATATGGAGGAAATAATGCTTAATGCTTACGTATATATGAAGAAAGTTTGGGTAGGTATTATGTTTTTGAAATAACTTAACTAAAAAATAAATCAAGGGTAAATAAAAATCCAATCATAATTAATTAATGTGTGATTATAGTTTCGGTAAGAATTTGTAGTGTAATAGACGAGGTTTAATTATCATGTGCCAGTGTCCCTAGCACGGCTTTGGGCGAGAATCGAAAATGAGGCCGTAATGTAAAGGCTAAATGAAAAATATACATTCTTTTGAAACACAATGAGACTTATTTACGTGTGAAAAAAAAAAAAAAAAAAAAAAAAAAAAAAAAAAATNCAGACTTTGAGAAGTGAGTTGGAAACATTAAAGATGAAAACGAATGAAAGTGCAAGTGAGTTTGCAGGGAAGTTAAGTAGCATACAAGCCAAGTTTAAAAGCCTTGGGGGTACTCTGAAAGATAAAGTACTCATGAGGAAACTGCTTAATTCTGTCCCAAAGAAGTTTCTACCGATCGTGGCGTCTATCGAACAATATCAAGAGATTGATACAATGCAATTTGAAGAAGCCGTAGGAAGAATAACAGCTTTTGAAGAACGACTTAAAAGCCAAGACGAACCAGAAGACACTTATCAAAACAAACTTCTATTGGCAAATTCAAATAATCAAGGAGGTGGTAGAGGACATGGAAGAAACTTCACCAAAAACAAAAGTAGCTATGGAGAAGGTACTAGTCGTGGAAGCATAGACAAGAGCAAACTCAGGTGTTATGAATGTGGTGAGCATGGACATTTCGCGAAGGAATGCACCAAATGGAAGAAGAAAGACAAGCAAGAAGAGTCACATCTCATTTATGAAACCGACAATGAACCCACATCTGGGTTTAGTTGCTTTGTCATTGATTGTGACCTCCCGATCCTAGGTCGGGGCGGGGGTGTTACAGAAATTGAAATAGGGATCAACTTGAATAAAAGAAGGGAAAATATGGTGGTCGTAGGATGTAACTTAAATTCCCATGCCCCTATCGTTGGCAACTGTATTACTTCACATGTATGCGGGAGATCACTCGGAGCTGTTGCATTGCTCACTGAATAATCATAGTAGAAATTGTAATCTTTGCATGTGTTGTAGCTATTATAATTAGGTTGGTTAAAATAGGCATTCATTCCTTCAGCATAACGGGTATTTTTTGTGCATTTGAAGAGAGTGAGGAATGGAATTATTGAAATGGAATATGCAAGAGGGTTTGGAGAAGTGAAATTATTCATAAGCGCCTCACAGCTTGAATGGTTCACAAGTTCTTCAAATGTTGTGTTATGCATCACAACGGTAGAACTACTAGACTCAAACTTTGCAACAATTTCATATTCTTTTTCCCCAATTGTAATATTCCCACCTTTTGAATTACATTTGACCTTTATCAACCCACACCGTTCATCAGTGTCATTGTAAAATGGGTACTTGAACTGCGCAAAACCTGGACAACTAAAACTTTCCGGACAGGTAGGCGTAGACATGTTACTTTCTGTAGCAGAGTGAAGGACAGGTAGACAAGAGAGAAAAACAGACACGAAAACAAAGACAATAATCATTTCAGTATTATCCAACACAACAGGTTAGAAAACTAGACAATTTATTACTTGTGTTCTTATGACTCCATTATATATGTGAGTAGCATATTTTTCTACCTCAACCTGTTTTTGATATGAATTGTTTGGTTCGGTTGGGCTAATGGGACCTGAATTCTTATATGTGACTAGCATTTAACAGGTTCCCACATTCACAATAAACATACAAACTCCTATCACTTTTTTTCCACATTGACGAAGACCATCAAGACTTTTGGCTCACCCAAATTTTCACCTCCAATCATCGTTTGCCCATTTCAAACGTCATAAGGAGACTCTTGGAAACTTTCATGTGGTTCCCATTTTTATCTGCCCATATAGCACGTCTAAACTTAATTAGCATAATCCAAAAATACGAATAGGACATGTATAGACTTTTATACCGTGATCTTAAAGTAAGTCTTGTATGCCAGACATATGAGCTTATATTAATTTGTACTTTTAAGATCAAGACAAACTTTCAAGACTTGACTCATTGACTCTTCATGGTCCTTGTATAATTTATCAGCTATCATTCCCTTCTGGCATACGTTTATGGCTCTATGTAAAAGGAATAAAATGCAACTTGTTCTTTAAGTTGTATCCAAATTTGTAATAATTACAACCAATGTAAACGGTTCTCACAGTTAAAGTCAAATAAAGGATATGTATGTTAAGATAAAGTACACGAAAGTTTTGACAGTTTTAAAAATAAGGAAAAATTGTCTAAAAATACATTCAACTTGCCACTTTTTACTATTGTATGCATTGAACTTTTTTTTTTCCTATTGTATACACAAACTTTGTTAATTTTACTATTGTATCAATAATACGCCTGTTTTATGACGTGGCAGTGATTAAGCACACTAATTATTGATACAATAGTAAGATTAACAAAGTTTGTATATTGATACAATAGTAAGATTAACAAAGTTTGTGTATACAATAGTAAGATTAACAAAGTTTGCGTATACAATAGGAAAAAAAAAAGTTCAATGCATACAATAGTAAAAAGTGGNAAAAAAAAAAAAAAAAAAAAAAAAAAAAAAAAAAAAAAAAAAAAAAAAAAAAAAAAAAAAAAAAAACTTTGAAAACCCAATGTCGTTTTATCCCTTTTTCAATATAACTACGACAATTACAAATTTGGATCACCAAGTATATTATTCCAACAGAAAAGGCTCAAGGCTCATTAGATCACATATTGATTTATCGATATGTATTATGGCCATGTTTGGCGCGTAATGAGGACCAAGCTTATTTCTTTTTTATATATAATACGCTAACTGAAAAATAAGCTTTGTTTGATTGACAAAGATATTGTATCACGAAGTTTACCTTAGGGACAAGCCATGAACCAACCACTAAGATTGGTTATTATTAGCGACCACGAAGTTATGGTTGATGATATGGGAATAGATTTAAGGGAAAGCCTGCATACAAGGACTTCTATCAAGGTAAACATAAATTTCAAATGATTTGTGCATTTTCAACTTATTACAACCTAATTTTTAGATGTTTTAGCGTAAACGTTTTGTACAAAATGAATTTCTAAAAACAAGTTAACTGTGATATACCAAGCAAATAAATTTCGAACAAATTTTGCTTTATATGCCAGTGGCCCTTCCTTTCTATCATAGTTCCCTAATTTGTCCGCTTTTCTTTTGTGCATGAGTAATTAAGCACGGGTTACAATTTATTATGATAAGCATGGTCAAGAAACAAGTATGTGTACATATTGGAGTAACTCATCTGTAATGGAGTAACTCATCCAAGCCTTTTACCGAAGTTGTTTATATTTTAGACTGGTTCTGTTCTCGGTCGAAGTAAAATGGGAAATAGCGATGTATGTGCTCTACCACACATTATTTTTCGAGGTCACCAGGAGATCTTGATTCATACCCATGAAATCAAAATTTAAGCTAATAAATTTGCTATTTACTGTGAAGTTTTAATGCAACACTAAAAGCTGCTCGTTAGCAGTTGACACTGACAATGAATCCTTATGTTAATTACATCAACTTTTACCCCATCAAGAAACTTTCAGATATAGTGCACAAGATTCGACAAAAAATATGAACATACACCCGCGTTAAACCTAAATCTGCATGATGTTTCTATTTACTGTTTGGATTTTTCATTGACAGTCTAACTCCATTGCTGTTGGAACTAATGTTATAATCAGTAGTTAGTTAATATAAAGTATAAGGACCTTTTAGTATTATTAGATATGTATGTATGTAAGTTCTGTATAATCCAGAAACTTGTATATGGGCTGGGTTTATTAACGGTATAAACCGTTTTAGAATAGGTTACAACGTTTAGATAGGTTACAACGTTTAGTGAATTGGTATGCCTCTTTGTTGCACCGATTCATGTAGTATAAATAGGTTAGGTTCTGTAAACATTCAGTTGTAAATCAGATACAATTCAATTCAATATTTAGTTACAAGTTTCTGTCCCAAATTCCTATTCCATACATACCGTACAACCTGTGAAGTCTGTACAATCGCAAAACCAAGTTTTAATCGAAGGAAAGAAAGCAACAATTGCTGCTTATTGTAGTTGATGCACTGGTTTCACTTTGCCATTCACTCGTGACTGAGACTGGCGAGGGTAAGAAGTCTTTCAACAAAACCATCTTATCACTGGCTTTAGACGGCGGTGGCGCTTGTACGTTTTCCAGATCTCTGATACTGTCATGATCATCTATTTTTCCTTCCCCTTGAATATCCATTAACACATCTAACACTTCGTTCATCGTAGGCCTCATTTCTGAATGATACTGTAAACATCTAAAAGCTAACTCTGCTACTGATGTGATCATCGCCATGATTTCACCTTTCGAATCAGATACTAAAGCCTGGTCAATCAGTTGATCAAGTTCACATTTTTTTATTCTGTTCAAAGCAAGATTAGCCAAACTTATCTCATCTCGAGACCTGTTTAAATCGACAGCCACCATAGATGATATCAGTTCTACCAAGACCACTCCAAAGCTGTAAACATCGCTCTTATCAGTTAACTGATAATGTTGGTGATATTGAGGGTCCACGTACCCTGGAGTACCCTGCGGAGCTGTTGACACATGATTCACATTATTTGGCATGAGCCTTGATAGACCAAAATCTGCTACCTTCACACAGAAATTGTGATCAAGGAGAATGTTATTAGTCTTAATGTCTCGGTGTATGATTTCAGAGGCATGAAGGTAAACTAGTGCACTGGCGGTTTCTATGGCGATATTCATTCGTTTTGGCCATGACAGCAAGTTTGATTTTTCTTGTTCACCATGTAGGTGATCGTAGACTGTGCCATTGGGAATGTATTCATAAACAAGGAGAAGTTCACGGCTTATTCGAGAGGTGCAACCATAGAGCACAACAAGGTTTGGGTGCCTTAATTTGGTGAGGATGTCAACCTCATTCAGAAATTGTTGGACTCGCTTGTAGTTGTGCTCGTAAAGTCTCTTTACTGCAACTTCTCGCCCGTCTTTGAGTTTACCTGTTCACAAAGATAAGTCAGGTGTGTGTGACCCTAATTAATTACATAAAAAGTTGTGGGTTTTTTGGGTAACCATGGTTTCCGACCTTTTGGCCCACTAATCCCTGGAGTTTGAACCCACTGCCACACATATTCAAACCGGGTAAAGCCTTCCCTTTTCAAGAGGTTGGCGTGGCCGCATGGGTGGAGCTATGTGAGGACCGGGGAGGGTCTCGGCCCCATAGGTCTAAGCCCGTTATAGTGTATTTATTTTCAATTTCATGTGTATTTCGGAAAAAAATCTATTTCGGGCCTCCCATTTAATTTATTTCCCGAAAAAAATTTGTTTCGGCCCTCCCACGGAAAATTTTCTAGCTCCGCCATCACATGGCCGCTTGAGACCTTTCACATTTTATGATGATAGTCACAAGCTCTTTTCCTGCTAGGCCACCCCTGAGTGGTTAAAAAGTTGTGGGTTTAAGTCTCGGTTGAGACATATGTGTAAATAGGTGTGTACATATATATTTTCCTTTATAAAAGATGCCAGGTTCTCACCGTAATAAACAGCTCCAAAACCACCATCACCTAGCTCGTGAGAAGGGTTGAAGTTTTGGGTGGCGTATTCGAGCTCCGTGTAGGAGAAAACCGACACACCACAGACGAGACTTCCATCTTCAAGGCTAGAGGCTTTTTTATCCTTCGAGGAAAAATAAGAAAAAGGATTGTTCTTATAGCGACGCCATATTATGAAGATGACAAAAGACAGCATGAGGAGGAAGGTTGATCCAGTGAGAACTGAAGCACAAAGGAAAAAAAATGCTGTACCATCAGGCTATGTATACAATCATTGTGTGTGTGTGTGTGTGTAGTGTGTGGGATCGAATAGGTGTATCACCTAGGATCAGTATTAGTTTTCTGGCTGGTATTCCTGCAGCAATTAAACAGCAAAAGATAAGTTATATAGTAATAGACACGAAGATAAATCCGGGAATTTGTTTTAGAATATCAGCTCTGGTGTACCAAGATCAAGGAGAAAAGGAAGGAAAAAAAAGCTGTAAATACCGTTTTTAGCGTCTGAACATTGAAAATGTCCTTCTACAGCATGACACTTGCCGCCTTTTTTGTTACACGCAGCACAAGAAGGTGACAACATAAATGAAATATGGAAGTAAGAAGAGAGAAGAGAAAATATCTTATCTACATCAAGTCCTTGAGAGTGATTGTTCCATGATACCGGCAGCTGTATTACTTGACATGTACGTGGCAGATCGCTTGGAACTTTTATATTACTAATCAAATACTTATAATAGAAACTGTGATCATCACATCTGTATCTGCTATAGTTCTTATGCTTGTCAAAATAAGCATCAAATTCCTGAGAATAACTGTGACTGTTTGTGCATTTGAAAAGAGTGATGAATGGGGCTATTAAAATGGAATACAAAAGAGGGCTTGGAGAAGTGAAATTATTCATAAGCGCCTCACAGCTTGAATGGTTCACAAGTTTTTCAAATGTCTTGTTATAAATTAAGACAGAAGAATCATAATCAACCTTGGCTAACATCTTATATGACTTGTTTCCAAGTTGAATTTTTGTATGATTCAAACCACAGTTGACTCTGATCAACCCACTACATCGTGTGTCAGCGCCATTGTAAAATGGGTACTTGAATGGAACCATACCTGGACAACTAAAACTTTCTGGGCAGGTGGGTATCGATGAATGTATGAGAGGTAGACAAGAGAGAACAACAGAGAAAACGAAAACGATAATCATCTCAAATTTCCAACAGAAGTGGTTTAAGAACTACCCAACTTAATTATCAGTTGTGTTCTTGAGACTCCTATTACTTGTGATATATAGTAAATGAGTGTGCAAATGTTCGACCTCTATGTGTTTTTGACAGTAAATCTTTTTGGTACGGCGGGGCTTCACGATGGGACCTGAAGTTTTATGTTATTAGCATTCAACAAGTTTTCACACACTCAACTTGCCCCATCTTCTCTTGGCAAATTCATAGAAATTTCCATCACTTATGATTTTTTTCCACAATGACTTTTGACTTACCGAATTTTCTCCTACAATCATCCTTAACCCATTTCAAACGTTATATTTGTCCCCTCATATAACACGTCTCAACTTAATTAGCATAACTAATCCAAAAATACGAAAAGGACATCTATAGACTTTAATACTACTATAATCTTTCTTTTTCTTTTAGAGAGTCTGTCTGGTAAAGTGAGTAGGCCCATTTATATATTTTAATGTTATATATTGGTTTGGGTCCACCGATTTATCTTACAATGTCTGTATCTCAAAGGGAGAAAAAGGTTACTCCTCCCCAACTAGAGGCTCTAAGAGAATGGACCCCACCAATTTTTTGAACCACTTAATTCATGCACAAAAAAGAAACAGCGTATGCCAAATAAATGAACCCACTTTACTGATCAAGACAAACTTTCAAGACTTGGCTCATTGACTTTAGCATACCTCTATGTAAAAGGAATCAAATGCAACTTGTTCTTAAAGTTGTATCTATTTTTGTCACCCCGTATAACACGTCTCAACATAATTAGCATAATCCAAATATACGAATAGGACATGCATAGACTCTAATTTGATACCGTGAGCTATAATCCCCTTCCAGCATACCTTTATGCTCACTACTAAAAAAAGTAGAACTGGCGACGAAGTTTTTGCCGACAACACAGTGTCGTCGGTGAAAAACCGACAAAAAAACTACTTGACAAAGACCAAAGAGAATTGAATTTTTTTAACAAAAACTATCCTGACGACGTGTTGTCGGGACAATTTTGGTCAAATTTTGCTTCCCCCTACCTCTAAATAATAGCAAATAATTGGGCAGGACTTTTTCCCCGACGACATGTCGACGGTACAGTATTTGATTAGCGTTTGATCGTGATTAGCGCTAACCACTATAATTGTGATTCTCCCCCAGAAGACATGTCGTCAGGACCATTTTTAGTCAAATTTGACTTTCCCTCACCTCTAAATAATGGCGAATAATTGGACGGGGATTTTTCCCGACAACATGTCATCGGGAAAACATTCGACATGTCGTCGGCACCTAATAAGAAATATTTGACCTTCATTGACTATGTCAAATTCGTACCTTCGACATGTCGTTGGCATCTAATAAGAAATATTTGACTTCGTTGACTATGTAAAATTTCTACCTCGACATGTCATCGGCATCTAATAAGAAATATTTGACTTTCGTTGACTAGTTAGTTAATTAAGTTATTAATTAACAACATTGTACTGACGACATGTTGTCGGTACAAAGATAGTCGAACCCAAGACAATGTTTGACTGAAAATGGTTTTGGGTCTCACATTGTCGTTGGGAAAAGTCGACGAGACAGTAAGTCCCGACGAGACATTCACGACTACAACGTGCTTTTGAAATGTCGTCGGCACCTATCATCTACCGTCGACATGACGTCGGCATGGTAGAAAAAAGTCGTCGGGGAAGGCCCCGTTTGTACTAGTGATGTAAAAGGAATCAAATGCAACTTATATATTCATCAAGTTGTACCAAAATTTATAAGAATTACAACTAACGAACCAATGTAAATGGTTCTTACGGTTATGGTCATATATATAAATGATAGGGATAATGATTTTTAAATGTATCCAACTTGCCACGTTTTACTAAGTTGTGTATGGAACTTTTAATTTTGCTAACTTTGGGTATGAACTTACTAATCTTTGTGTGGTTGTGTACTAACGGGCTGATTAAGGTTTTCTGTTAGATTTATTTACATAAGTCGTCCTTCTCGTTATTACCAACTTGCAAAATAAATCCTAACGGTCGTTAAATGAGTAAGAGAGAATTGCAAAAATCGTCCCTAGCTTTTTTTTTTTTAATTTATTTATTTAACTAGTAATTATAGTTTACTTTTTTTATACTTTTTCTCCGTCTTTTCTTAGTTTTGTAATTTTTTCTCATGTTTTCCGTTTTTCGTCGTTTTCACGTTTTTTCGTTTTTGTCCATCTTTTCTTCGCTTTTTTTTTCGTTTTTCTTACGTTTTTTCCGTTTTCTACGTTTTTTTGTCGTTTTCTAAGTTCTACACTGTCGTTTTTCTTACTCTATTTTCCGTTTCATTACGTATCGTTGGTGGTCCGTTTTATATAGACCGTTAAGGTTTTATTCCCGTTACTGGCGTAAAAATCACCGGTATTATTATTTCGCATGACTTGATCTGTCCGTTTTTCTTACGTTTTTGTTCCGTTCTTCTTACGTTTTTTCCGTTTATACGTTTTTTCCGTAAGAAAATGGACAAAACGATGAAAACGAAAAAAGTGAGAAGAACGGACAAAAACGTAAGAAAAACGCAAAAACGTATGAAAACAGGAAAAAAACGTAGAAAAAGGATTAAAACGTAGAACAGGACAAAAACGTATGAAAACTTAAAAAGTAAGAAGAACGGACAAAAGTAAGAAATGACAAAAACGGGAAACAACGTAGAGAACGGATAAAAACGAGACAGAAACGTATGAAAACTGGGAAAAAGTAAGAAGAGAACGGACAAAATGTACGAAAACGGACAAAACGTATGAAAAGAAAAAAACCGTTTTAGAAGACTTTGAAAAAATTAGAGAAAAAGGACAAAAACGTTTGAAAACGTAAGAAGAACGGACAACGTAGAAAAACGGACAAAAACGTATGAAAACGGAAAAAAAAACGTAAGAAGAACGGAAAAAAAACGTAAAAACCGGACAAAACGGGAAAAAAAACATGAAAAAAACGGACAAAAACGTAAGAAAAATGGACAAAGGGACGATTTTTGCAATTCTCTCTTACTCATTTAACGACCGTTAGGACTTATTTTGCAAGTTTGTACTAACGAGAAGGACGACTTACGCAAATAAATCTAACAGAAAACCTTAATCAGCCCGTTAGTACACAACCACGCAAAGATTAGTAAGTTCATACCCCAAGTTAGCAAAATTAAAAGTTCCATACACAATAGTAAAACGTGGCAAGTTGGATACATTTAGAAATCATTATCCCTAAATGATATGTATGTTAAGATAAAGTACGTGTACAAGCTTTGAATGTTTTCAAAATAATTTTTCCATTGCTGCTTATTGTAGTTGATGCACTGGTTTCACTTTGCCATTCATTCATGACTGAGACTGGTGATCGTAAAAAAGTCTTTCAACAAAACCACCATATCACTGGTTCAGACGGAGGTGGCGCTTTATCGGTTTCCAGATGTACGTTACTGTCGTGATCATCTGTCCTTCCTTCCCCTTGAATTTCTATTAACACATCTAGCACTTCGTTCATGGTAGGCCTCATTTCTGAATGATACTTTTAAACATCTAAAAGCCAACTCTGCTACTGATGTGATCATTGCCATAATTTCACCTTTAGAACCGGTTACTAAACTAGGGTCAATCAATTGATCAAGTTCACATCTTTGGATTTTGTTTAAAGCAAGGTAGCCAAACTTATCTCATCTTGAGGCCTATTTAAATCGACAGCCACCATGGATGATATCAATTCTACCAAGACCACTCCAAAGTTGTAAACGTCACTCTTATCTGTTAACTGATAACGTTGGTGATATTGAGGGTCCACGTATCCTGGGGTTCCCTGTGGAGCTGTTGACACATGATTCACATCATCCGGCATGTGCCTTGATAGACCAAAATCTGCTACCTTCACACAGAAATTGTGATCAAGAAGAATATAATGTTATTAGTCTTTCGTCTCTGTGTATGATTTCATTGGCATGTAGGTACACTAGTGCACTGGCGGTCTCTATAGCAATGTTCATCCGTATTGGCCATGTTATCAAGCTTTGGTCTACCCTTTCCCCATGGAGGTGATCTTAGATAGTGCCGTTGGGAATGTACTCATAAACAAGGAGAAGTTCACGGCTTGTCCGAGAGGTACAACCACATAGCACAACAAGGTCTGGGTGTGGCCTATGTAATGTCTTAGAATGTTAAGATAAACAATTTAGTTTATGTTTTATAAGTATTATGGGTCGAATTCTAGTTACTGCATATGGGTCAAAACATGTTAACCCAAACAGCCCATTATGCAGGCAGTTATTGTGGTTGGTAGTTATTTGTCAGTTATTAGTTATAGTGAAACGACACAATGGTTCATGTGGCATCAACCATGTTGTTTCACAATGTATATATAGGTCCTAGTCGTGTCAATGTAAACATATTTCCCGATATTTAGTTTCAATAAAATAGTGTTTATATATTATTGTTTCTACAAAATCTCAGTTTCACTCACACACACATTATGGTTAATTATAAACATGTAATGAAGAAAAATTGGCTTGAGTATAAACCTGTGAATCTGTTAAGATTATAGATCTGATCTCAAAACCAACCACAACACAATCAAATCACCCAGCCAACCACCCCTTGGTGAATTCTTTTATTAACTGAATATACAAGAAGATGAGTCCACAAAACGTGTGCTCACCAAACAGATAGAAAAGAAAAGAATAGTCCCCTTCAGAAGGATCCTATCCACGTCACTACAATGTTAAAGATACAAAATAGCCTCACTACAACTCTCAATAACAACATATCAACACAATAACCTGATCAAGAAGATCAAACTACCAATACCAGACTGAAGACTTCTTTGAGAGAGAGAGAGATGAGAATATGTGTGAGAAAATATGACTTGATATGGCTGCTAGGGTTAGGCTTTAGCTTATATAGAAGCTAGTTACACTTTAACCCTTGTAGAATATAAAACCTGCTATCAAGAGCTAAACATACAAATATTATTAAAACTTGACATAACAAGTCCCTAGACTTATTATCTCAAACATGAGCTTGCATATCACAACATATTTCAACACCCTCTCTCAAGCTCATGGCTTGAACATATCCACCAAACCAAGCTTATCACAAAACTGCTTGTGTTGAGAAACACTCAAACCTTTTGTAAATATATCTGTAACATTGTTAGCAGAGGCAACTTTCATGGTTTTAATAACCCCTGATGTAGTACCCCACAAATTTCCCACTAACTCCCTATAGGATAGAAATGCCTTACTAACTTAACTTAGGCCCTTATAAAGCACAAACTAGGTTAGAAATGCCTATAGGAATTTTCCGAGCTAAAATTTTGCCTTATTATCTCTTTATGACATAACTAACCCTTAGACAAGCTCACATATCCACAAATGCCAACCACTACTATGTTTACTTAAATTAAACATCCTGGTATGTCAAGTCAAGGTCACAAACACATTTTCACTAAGTAAATTATCACTCTAGTACACTATACTTGCTAGAAAACCCTAAGTGCACCTATGTGTTTACGGTTAACTTTAAAACCCTAATTGCTTATCCATACATGCTTTAAAGTGTTTAAAGCTTAGGTATGACTTACATTAGTAACCTTAGGATATATTAGACTCTCTAGATCATAGTAAAACTCCCTAGAACTTAAGTACAAGTCTCATAAGCACAAAACCCTAACTAGGTCATAACTTCCCGGAACTAGGTCTAAACTTTCCCAAATCTTTACCATAAGCTACCACCACTTAGTATAAGCCTCCTAGGACTTAGTATTAGTCACTAAACACTCATAGGACACTAAATTATGCACCAAACCCTAGACAAAACCCTAAATCCTTTCTAGGCAAAACTAGGTTAAAACAAACCCTAAAACCAAAACCAAGCTACCTTAACACCTCACAATTAGTAACCAAACACCCTAGCACCTCCCTAGAACCAAGCTAGCACCCTAGCACCACCCTAGTAAGCCGGTGAGTCACCTTCTTCCCCAAACCGCCCCGTTAAACCGCCATAGCCCCAAACCGCCACACCATCGCCCTACTCCGCCCCCTAGCTAGTAGTAGCTCGCCATAGTCACCTCATAGGTCTCCTTAGTCACCATGTAGCATTGCCTAGTCGCCTCCCCTCTCCTCGCCACCTCCTACTCTCTTTTCTTGCTCGCTACACAAACAGACCCTATAAATAGCGAGCCACAACCTCTCATTTCTCTTCACAGCTTCCTCTCTTCTTTACCTCACATATTTCTGTAGTCCTAAGTCCCTAAGACCCTAAGACGTCGAGTAGTAATCCCTTGGTCCCCATCGAGTTTAGATTTGAGCCGAGAGAACCCTAATAGTCTCGTTAAGTCCTCCCCGACCTAGGTAAGCCTTACCTTTACATATAATAGCCATAGAACTGAGCTAGAACACTTAGGAGAGACCTTAGATACCTTACAACCCTTAGCTATGACATAGAACCAATCGTTTGCATGCTTTCATTTTAAAACCCTAGTTGGATCGAATTGTGTGTTTACGTGGTTACATGCATGCTCTTGAGCTATAATCTGGTTTACATGACTTAATTGAGTTAATATAAGTTAAACATAAGCTAGGAAACTTAATGCTTTAATAAAAATATAGTTTACTTGAATTTAGGACTAGTTTTGCAAAAGTTTACATGCATAGGGGTATATATTGTAAATTCCTGAAACTATTGTAACACCCCCCAAAATTTAACCATAACAGCGGAAGACTTTTTATAATATATAGCGGAAGACTTTTTAAAATAACAGCGGAAGACTTTTAATTTAACAGCGGAAGACTTTTGGGTGTTACTTCGAGGATCTTTTCACCGTCACAGAAACAACACAAAGTGATATTTAAAAATTTACTTTATTCCAAAATACCATATAATAAGATGTTCACATTTTAACAACACATTTATTTAATATGAAATAAAGTATTTGTTTAAGTCCACATGCCCACTCCGTGCCTTCATAATTCTTCTTGTTTAGTTCTTGAGATAAACATGCTAAAAGTCAACATAAAGTTGAGTGATATTCATAGATTTGAAAGTTAAACAGTTGAACACAAGATATAGTCATTTATTGCAAACGTATGCAATCAAACAAGTTGAAAAGAATTCACATATACCCGTTATTGCATTAAGCTCATGACACACAACGATTTGACAGCCAATCATATTTAATAATATGACGCAATATAATAATAATATGCCCTCAAGATAGGTCTTTGCCAGTAACCTATGTCATCAAAATAATGTGCGTTTGGTAGTTTTCTCCAACGACCAAACGGGGATTGTCAGCCCCAAATAGATCTATTCACAGTTATTTACGTTCACTCATCAAGTGATTAAGGTTCATGATCGAGGGTCTTTTGGCAATAGCTACTTAAGCAATAATAACGGTCAGCCGGTATATCAATACCAAAATAAAAGACTTGTGTTCGGTTTTTAAGCATGTATCCCCCCACATAAAACAGTTAAAAAGTGGGCTATGAACTCACCTCAGTAGTACAGTTGTATCGTAATCTCAACAAAGCAAGGAAACGGCTTCACACACAACCTAAAAGATAATGCAAGTTTCAGTTGATAGTCTAAGTCCGGTTTTATCGCGAATAATAGTTATTTAGTTACGAACAAAACTCGTGTTCGTTAAATGCTTCAAGTTCAAAAGTAAAGTTATATATAAATATAACTTATAAGTACAATGATCGATGATTGACGGAAAGTCATCCATGTGAATATTTCACGAATAAGAAAATATAGTACGTTTCGTTATATATCGTTAATATTAATTATATAACGTATATATAAAACTTATCCCGTTATTTAATCCGAATACACGTTCTTCCATTTAATCATTAATATTATTTTTATAAAATAATATTTACAGAAAATCCTTTAAGTTTTCAGAATTTACATTTATAACCTTAACGAATATAAATTTTCACCGTTAGTCCAAAGTTAACGATCGTTTCATTTTAAGTCCAAATAATATCAATATTTACATTTCTCAACTCCAAATATTATTTTTAACAGTTTAGGACTTATATTTTCAGAAATTACAGTTTCTACCATAAGTTTACAACTTTGGCAGTTTTAGTCCTTAGGTTGAGAAAATTTGCAAAGTTAGTCCAAAAATTTACCAAATTCAAAGTTTATCATTTTTATAATTTCAATAAGCTCAGTACATTCAAAATAACTTATTTCAACTGCTTATTTTATTAAAAAGTGCTTATTTCACTTATTGGGCCTTAACGAGACAAGTTAAGGGCCCAATAATGGTTTTTGATCCAATGGGCTTTTGAAAACTTTGGGCCTGGACTTGGGCTTGTTTTGTGAGTATAAAAACACTGAAGTTGGGCTCTCAGGCCCAGTACATCAAATAAGCTTAATGGGCTTGATATTAGCCCACGTCATTTTATATAGTTTTATAGGAAACGGTTTATGGTAGGTTCAAATGGGGTCGAGCATAAGGTCTTAACGAGCTCGTTAGGTCGAATAAAAAGTGTCGTTCGTTTGTCAACCAAGGTGACAATGGGGTCGAGTTATAAAAAGTGTAAGTCATGTGTCAAATTTAAGTTTAACGAGGCAAAAGTGTTTGGCTAAAACATTTATCAAAACTGTTTTCAATACTTAGAAAAATTCTAAGTCTTTTTCTATTTATACGAATGGGGAAAGGTAACATATTAACGTGTCATTTTCTATATGTATCCATGATTATTATGAGCGAATGTTTATACCATTTGTTAGAGAACATGTCAAAGTTCTAATATGTCGATTAAAAAGAGTATGTCGTGTTTATATATTTCGAATAAAAAGATCAAAGTAAAATGTGAAAATGAAAATAATATAGAAGTTGAGTTCGCCTTTCTCACCTCACCACTTGGGGTGGAGATTTTCGTTAGGTATGTTTCGAAATAGATCAAGGGAGGAGTGTGGTCTTGTTCACGACACACCAAGGTTCACAATGAGCAAAGAATGGTACGCTTGGATCTCTTGTACACCTCGAACGTTTTGCCAACTTCTCGTCCCAATCTTGTTTACAAAACCCACGTATAACCTTTGTAGTGTATGTTTATATGTGTGTGATCATCTCAAGTTTGCATGGATCGTTATATAGACTTGTGATGGAATTGGGAGACGTTGAGACAAGGGGAAGAAACCAAATAAGGTGTGTGTTGGCTCGTTAGAAATGGGAGGCACCTCATGCATTGCCCAATCGAGCTCTAATAGACAAAAGGAATGTCTATCACTTTCCTATTCATTCCCTGACGTCTACAGTGGATCTTTGTCAGATTGGAAGTCATTGGTGAGCTCAAGAGGCGTTAAGAAATAGTGTGACACGTTTTTGAGTTATCTTCTCATGTGACTTCATTGATTCACTTTGGCCATCGTTAGTGTATCAAACGATCATGAAAATGAATGAGGTTGATCATTTTCGAAAGCTAGCTGGGTGGTGAATTAGATTGTGTAAAAATATAATAAGGTCGTGTGTTGAAATCGAAAGAAAAAGGGGTGCGTTTGGCTTGGTCGCGACTGGTAGTAAACAAAAGAAAAAAAAAATTTAAGGGTGCGTTTTGGGCTCACAAGCCTTGTGGGCTTTGGGTTTCGTCTGGCCCAACAGGAAAAGAAAAGAAAAAGATGTATAAGAGTCCGTTTGGTTTTGTAATTGGGTTAAAAAGCCCAATTAGCTACGGGGGCCCACTTAGTGAATTTCAAGAGTCGGGTTACGTTCCAAAAATAATAATGACCAATCTCGGGAATTTTCGTAGGCTCGGGAAATATATTAATAGTACCCGGTAATTAAACGAAACGTATATTTAATAAAATATAAACGTTTAAAATATATTCGCGATAATTAGACTATCTAGGTTTGTGTGCAAGCATCGTTCCTAGGTAATGATCATTTCACAATGTCATAGAGATCCACATAATACGTTATGCATAAAAAAAATTTTTCACTCGTAAAAAGGGGATATTAAATAACGAAATACCTTTATTTCCAGTTTACGTATTTACTAATCGTACGGGAATTTACGAGGGGCTACAGTACATACTCCTTACAGTGAATTCCGTCCCGGAATTCGAGGTTAAGATGGTTGTCACGGGCGTTTATGAGAAGAGGTGTGGGTACTTGGTGCGAATTTGATCCTCGCGTTCCCAAGTATACTCTGGTCCTCGTTCAGAGTCCCAACGAACTTTAACGATAGGTATACGGTTATGCTTAAGCTGTTTGATTTCCCTATCCATGATTTCCACTGGTTCTTCAGTGAAAATGAGTTTCTCATCAAGTCGAATTTCTTTCAGTGGGATGATAAGAGATTCATCCGACAAACACTTCTTGAGGTTTGACACATGAAAAGTGTCATGAATCCTATTAAGTTCTTCTGGTAATTCGAGTTTATAAGCAACAGGTCCAATCCTTTCCAGGATGTTAAAAGGACCTATATATCGTGGATTTAACTTTCCACGCTTTCCGAAACGTATCATTCCTTTCCAAGGCGATACTTTTAACAAAACTCGGTCTCCAATCTGAAAATCCATGGGCTTTCGTTTCAAGTCGGCATAACTCTTTTGCCGGTCCCTGGCAGCTTGTAAACGTTGTTTGATCTGAACTATCTTTTCCGTGGTTTCGTGTACAAGGTCTGGTCCAGTAAGTTGTACTTCTCCAACTTCTGCCCAACAAACAGGTGATCTACACTTCCTACCGTAGAGAGCTTCAAACGGTGCTGCTTTTATGCTGGCATGATAACTATTGTTATAAGAGAATTCAACTAAAGGCAAATGTTTATCCCATCCTTTTCCAAAGTCGATGACACATGCTCGAAGCATATCTTCCAAGGTTTGGATGGTTCTCTCGCTTTGCCCATCGGTTTGAGGGTGATACGCGGTGCTCATATCTAGCTTTGTTCCTAAAGCTTTTTGCAAAGATCCCCAGAAATGGGATGTGAAACGACTATCACGATCGGATATGATTGAAATCGGTATTCCATGTCGAGATACTATTTCCTTTATGTATAATTGAGCGAGCGTATTCATCTCGTCGGTTTCCTTGATTGGTAAGAAATGTGCGGATTTCGTGAGACGATCAACGATAACCCATATCGTGTCATAACCAGTCGAAGTCCTAGGTAATTTGGTGACAAAGTCCATAGTAATACGTTCCCATTTCCACATTGGAAGTTCGGGCTGTACAAGTAATCCTGACGGTTTCTGATATTCCGCCTTTACTCTTGAACATGTCAAACATTTACTGACATACTCTGCAATGTCAGCTTTCATGTTTGGCCACCAATATAGTTTCTTTAGATCCTGATACATTTTGTCGGAACCTGGGTGTATGGAGTATTTTGACTTGTGTGACTCATGCATGATGAGATCACGAATACCTCCAAAGTGTGGAACCCAACTTCTGTTTTTAAAACAGAGCATTCCATCAGATCTTTTCAAGAAACCATTCTTGCTTTCAGGCATGCCATAGATCTTTTCCTTGGGTCGGTTCTCTTCTTTAAGAGCTTCGCTTTGAGCGGCAAGGATTTGTGATGGAAGAGGCGAACAAATGGTCATTCCTAACGATCTAACCCGGAGAGGTTTCAATCGTTCCTTTCGGCTTAACGCATCTGCTACTACATTGGCCTTACCGGGATGATAGCGAATTTCACAATCGTAATCACTCAGTAACTCTAGCCAACGACGTTGCCTCATATTTAATTCCTTTTGATTCAAAATATGCTGAAGACTCTTGTGATCAGTAAACACGGTACATTTAGTGCCATACAGATAGTGTCTCCACATCTTAAGGGCAAATACTACCGCTCCTAGCTCTAAATCATGTGTCGTGTAGTTTTCCTCATGCTTCTTTAGTTGTCGGGATGCATAAGCTATCACTTTGCTTCTTTGCATCAAAACTGCTCCTAATCCGTGGTATGAAGCATCACAATATACTATGAAGTCTTCACTTCCTTCAGGTAGTGCTAATATTGGTGCTTCACAAAGCTTTTGTTTTAACAACTGAAAAGCTGATTCTTCTTTTTCTCCCCAGATATATTTTTCATTCTTTTGAGTCAATTTGGTCAAAGGTTTTGCGATCTTAGAAAAACCTTCGATAAATCTTCGGTAGTAACCTGCAAGACCTAAAAATTGACGTATCTCTGTGGGGTTTGAAGGTGATGCCCACCCTTTGACGGCTTCTATTTTTGCTGGGTCCACATGAATACCTTGACTATTTATTATGTGTCCCAAAAATTGAACGGTGCGAATCCAAAAATCGCATTTCGAGAATTTAGCGTACAGTTCTTCCTTCTTGAGTAATTCTAGAATGATTCTCAAGTGGTCTGCATGCTCTTCTTCGTTGTGCGAGTAAATCAAGATGTCGTCAATGAATACTATCACGAACTTATCTAGATATGGTTTGCACACTCTGTTCATTAAATCCATGAAAACTGCTGGTGCGTTGGTTAAACCAAATGGCATTACTTGGAACTCGTAATGTCCATAGCGCGTTCTGAATGCAGTTTTAGGAATATCCTCTTCCCGAACTCTTAGCTGGTGATATCCTGACCTTAAATCGATTTTTGAATATACACTTGATCCTTGTAGTTGGTCAAATAAGTCGTCTATTCGGGGTAACGGGTATCGATTCTTTATCGTAAGTTTGTTCAACTCTCGATAATCGATGCACATACGGAAAGATCCATCTTTCTTTTTGACGAATAAGACCGGGGCTCCCCAGGGTGATGAGCTTGGTCGAATAAATCCTTTATCAGACAATTCTTTTAATTGTTCCGATAGTTCTTTCATTTCTGAGGGTGCTAACCTATAAGGTGCTTTAGCTACTGGTGCTGCTCCAGGTACTAATTCGATCTGAAATTCTACTTGACGATTAGGTGGAAGACCATGTAAATCTTCAGGAAATACTTCTGGAAAGTCTCTAACAATAGGAACATCTTCAAGTCGTTTTTCGATCGACTTACTTTCCGTAACGTGAACCATGAATGCTTGACATCCTTCGTTCACATGTTTTATCATCCTAAGGTATGAGATAATTCCATAATGAGGTTTACTTTTGTCTCCTTGAACAATGAGAGTTTCATTTTCGAATGGAATGTGGACAGCTTTCTCATCACAATGTATTCTAGCATGATGTACGGATAACCAATCCATACCAATGATGGCGTCAAAACTACCAAGTTGTATAGGCATAAGGTCAATAGAAAAAGGTTTTTCTAACAAAGTTAGAGTACAATCCTTCATAACAGAACTGGTGCCTATCAAATTACCGTTAGCCATTTCGATTTCGTAGGTGGTACTTAGATTAGAAGGGGTAACATCGAGTAAAGGTGCAAGCGTATCTGACACAAAACTCTTATCCGCTCCAGAATCAAATAATATTCTAGCATTATGATGATTGATTAAAAACGTACCGGTGACAACATCAGGTGCACTACCATCGCCCATTATGTATGCTCTAGCTCGAGTGTTGTTCTGTCCATTCCTTTTTGGGCATTGGCTCCTGATGTGTCCTACAGTTCTTAGCCATATGTCCAATCTTTTGGCATTTGTGGCATTTAATGATGCAAGGACCCTCATGGTGTAGTTTGCATTGATTGCATTGGGGTTTTGAACCGTTGTATCCCCCGCCTTCTGTAGCAACAAAGGCCTTGTTGTTCTCTTGCCTTTTGTTCTGTTGCTGATGATGGGTGTTTCTATTAGAGTGGTACTGGTTGTGGTTTCGATTGTTGCCTTGGTTGTTGTAGTTACGGTGGTTGCTGGTACTGCCGTGCTGGTAGTTGTTGTTGTGGTGTGTGGTTCTCTTGTCATCCAGTTTCCTTTTGTGCTCATTGTACTTAACCTCTCGGTCCAGTAGTTTCTGTGCTATTTCCATAGCGGCTTCTAAGGTTGTAGGGTTTGATGCAGTGACATCCCCTTCTATGCTTCGAGGGAGTCCTTCGATGTATTTCTCCAACGTCTTCTCGAGATCTGGCACTTTGGATGGACATAGTGTTTTGAGCTCTTGGAACCTTCGGTTATAAGCCCTTAGGTCAACTCCTTTCACTATTAGGTCATGAAATTCATCCTCAAGTTTTCTTATCTCGGAACGTGGGCAATACTTCCTTAGTATTTTTGCCTTGAATTCTGTCCAAGAAATCTGGTATGCTGCTGTTGCTCCTAATGTTTGCACAGTAGCATTCCACCAAGACAAGGCATCTTGCATAAGAGTACCTGTGGCGAAAATGACTTTATCGCTTTCAAGACAACCACTTCTTTGGAAGACGGTTTCGCTCCTCTCGAACCAGTGAGCTAATTCCGTCACTCCTTCGGTTCCTTTGAAACATGTGGGTACACAAGCCATAAAGTCTTTGTAGGTACATCGACGAGCTGCAGGTGCTGCTTGCACGCCGATACCTCCATTTTGAGCTTGTTGTGCCGCGGCTCGTTCATCTAGGATCGCATTGACGCCTTCCGCAATTGCTTGTCGCATAGCTGCGGGTGTCATAGTTACTGTAGCTGCGGGTGCAGGTGCAGCTGTTGCTCTCCTTGTACGGGCCATGCTTCTATTAAAATGACAGAAAGCACATATTTAGAAATAGCTAAGTCATGTTAGCATCTCTTCTAATAATAATGTACTCGAAAATGGGTCGTAGTCAACGAAAATTTTGGGCTAAGTCGTGTCCAAACATTGGTACGACATGTTCATGGGGTGAATATGGGTTTGACCTGCTTGAACCAACATATCATGAACATCACAGCGTAATATAAAGATAAGGTTTCCATAAATCTAATGCCAATTATTACAACACTTTATTAAAACTTGTCTAATTTTGTTTACTAAACATTACGGCAAGCATTTTATTAATATGGCATTGACATTGACGAGTCTCAGATTTATGGTTTTCCTGACACTTCATCCATACGACGCTGGAGCTCGGTGATCTTAGTGGTCAAGGTCTCGATGGTTCGGTCTCTAGTCCGTTCTCTGGCATAGGATTCCTGGATCGCACGCCTGAGAGAGAAGTTCTGTGCACTGATTTGCTCCAACTCATGATCAAAAGATGTTAATACGTCTCCCATAGTGACATTAGCTGAACACAGTGCTGCAATAAACTCCATGGACTCACTGAACTCGGTTTTTATCTGTTCAACCTTACTTTCCACAGCCATCTGACCAATGATGAGATTGTTAACATCCTCGGTAATATGTCCACATGGAAGACCATTAATTACATTAACAATATCATTCAATCGATCTTCATGCCTAGCAATCCTAGTTGCCAGTAGAGGTATGGTATGGTGAATAGGTTCCCCAGTAACCGGAAGTATTTTTGGAAGTGAGGCAGAGCTTTCCCCAAGTTCTCTTTTGCTAGGGTTTCCTTCCTGAGATCGCCAGTATCGAATAATCGGTAGCAGAAAAGACCAATTACGGGAGTTCACCCGTTTGTAAGTTCTTCTTCTTCTACGGTTTTCTGTTCGAATACCTGGATCTGATGAAGTTGGTCGAACATGGTAAGTCCTATGTTTTGGTGATACTGGTACACTATGAGTCACTGTAGGTGGTGATGCTGATGGTGGTATAGCAAATGATATCGGCACAGTAGTGGTCTGCTGATAGTAAATGGTTGGTTCAGTCATAACCGGAACTGTTGGTGGTACATTCACTTGCTCATGAGTGGTTTCTTTTTCCTCAGTGTGCTGGAAAACTTTTCCTGCAGAAACTGGATCATAGGTTTGAGGTAGCTGATCTTGGATGAGACTAGAGGGTACTGGAGGTGAAGCCTCCGAATCTGATGATAAGTCAATGGTTTTGGATACTGAAGACATGATACTATAATAATCTCGATTAGTAAATACAAGTCATTAGCAAAATCATAATCATGTTAATATTACAAGAAGTCATAAAAGAAATCATCTCTACCAGATGTTCGGATACTCGTAGGCACGGAGGGCATAATGTGGTATTTTGTAAAATGGTCCATTTTCAAAAATGTAGTTATAGTCCAATGTTTGAAAACACTTGGTTCGCTATAACCAAAGCTCGGATACCAATCTGTAACAACCCCCAAAATATAACCATAACAGCGGAAGACTTTTTATAATATATAGCGGAAGACTTTTTATAATATAAAGGCATGGAGTGGGCATGTGGACTTAAACAAATACTTTATTTCATATTAAATAAATGTGTTGTTAAAATGTGAACATCTTATTATATGGTATTTTGGAATAAAGTAAATTTTTTAAACATCACTTTGTGTTGTTTCTGTGACGGTGAAAAGATCCTCGAAGTAACACCCAAAAGTCTTCTGCTGTTAAATTAAAAGTCTTCCGCTGTTATTTTAAAAAAAGTCTTCCGCTGTATATTATAAAAAGTCTTCCGCTTTTATGGTTAAATTTTGGGGGGTGTTACAACTATAAAGTCTAGGGACTATTTGTGACATTCCTTAGAAGTTATAAGTGCAAGGACCCTTTTTGCAAAGTTTTGAAACCTTAGGATAGAAAGTAAAATAAGTTATATAGTTAAAGGACTAGTTTTGCAAATATAGTTAACTTGAGGGTATAATAGGTAAATATTGAAAGTTAGTATAATATAAGGACTCTTTTTTTCATTTCTCTAAGATAGTTAAGTTTAGGGACTATTTGTGCAAAAGTTAGATAGTTATATACTTAAATATTATAAGTTTACAAGTTCAGGGTAGAAAATGTAAATATATATACTTAAGGGTATAAATGGACTATTTTCATATAAGAGTCAAAAACCTATTTTCCTAGTTAAAACATGACACAATACTAGGGAGCTTCATGCGAGGAGTACTATGTGGATATTTCGTTTCGATGAGTTTGCTGGGTTTACGATTTAAAGTGCCCTGGCTCCTCAAACGGTTATTGCATATACTTCTGAGATATGATGGCCCGAACGGTGTCATGTTATAACTAAAACTTAATAACAACATAACTCAATACTAGGGAACTTCGTGTGAGGAGTTATACACTTCTGAATTATGATGGCCCGAACGGTATTATGTTGGCAGCATAATACAATAGTAGGGAGCTTCATATGAGGAGTTATACTTCTGGATTACGATGGCCCGAACGGTGTTATGTTATATATAAAAATCCTAAGAGTGATTAGTTAAGAAAACCTAGACTAAGACTTGACATACACACACCTACACTACCGTTAGGATACGTGAGTAAGCTGTCTAAACCCCTACTCTACTTACCTAAGACCCAGGTGAGTTTCGTAGCCTCACACTTTTTAAATACTTTACAAACCCTGTGAGGGGGATACTTGCTTTAAATCGAATACAAGTCTTTTCTATCGTTATTGCACAAGTGATACTATCTGCCACCATTAGATAACTAAAATTCATGAGCCATAATCACTTGTGGATTTTACACAAGTGAACGCGAGTATAGTTTGTAGGATACTAAATAAACATATAACACGTATGGATCTTGTGTATGGATCGAATAGTATAGAAAAGAAAGAAGAATTTTAGAGAGAGAAAGTAGAGAGAGAAAGAGATGGAACCTAGAGAAAACCAAAAAAAAAAGAAAATAGATTATGAGAGGTTCCACAATCTCCAAGGATGGAGAGGGCTTTTATATGTACATGGTGTTGGTTGCCACTTGGGCTGTGGATCGGGCTGACAGTGGGTAAAGACCCGACCCGACTCCACGAATACTAACTACTTGTAATCTACGTACTAATAACTATTATAAGTACTACGAGCTAAACAATGCTTAATCGTACTTGGGGTGACCGAATCTATTCTAAGAAAAATCGTATTTCTAACAATCTCCCCCTAAGGGAGGTCACCCCGAAATTAAATCTTGAATTCTTGCATTGAGATCTTTGTAGATACTTTTGTAGCTCGTAGTTGATGATTCTTCAATGATAAGTACTTTATGCTTTCAGCACCGGACTCAAG